>DWME01003369.1:0-18483 GCA_018244795.1 Parelbella ahira ahira | reverse complement strand
GTATCTAAATACAACTTTATAGCTCGCGTTATCATGGCCGTATAATGAGTTATGAGATGATTCCGTTGTTCGTTTTGTGTCCGTCACGAGGTATCGAAGGGCGTCATCCATCATCCGCGGGGACTAATTGCCTGCTACCTTGCTTCGTCTCTCTTATCCTTTTAATTCGTCCTCCCGCGACCTTTACGACGCGAGGTGAGCTGTTACGCTCAAGTGTATTACCACCGGCTTAATTGCGAAAAAATCCGTTCGGTTGTATCGCATTGTCGATTTGTTTATTGCTATTTGTGAAATGAGAATAGATAATTGTCAATTAGTAGTTATTGTAATTATTCGATATTTTTAGCTTTTTGTTTATTTATTTACCATTCTTTGTTTGACATAATTGGCGAACTTAATGTGTATTGCCATTTTTCTAACAGTAAGACCTTGATGAAAGGTATAATTTAAAACTATAACTGTTTAATTGATCTCATCTGAATCTAAAACAAAAACAGGCCCAACTAATATCGTCACAATATTACGCAAAACATTGTTCGAATTTAAACACAGAGAGCAAATCGCCGTGCAATCTAAATAAACGTCAATATGGCCATTTAATACGATACAAAAATCGTGCACTACCAAATCGCAAGCAATCTACTCGATCATCGCAACGCTAGCCGCGGCTAGTCACGAACGAGACTATTGGCAAATAAAAATAACCTGAGGACAGAGCGCTCCATCAAAAGGGGTAGCTCGATTAAGTGTCGGTTCGAGTTTTATTTGGCGGGCGAGGGGAGGGACGTGTGAGCCCGGCGCCCCATAAATCATTAACGCAGCCTAATGACACCGCCGAAATGGGCCGCGTAGTGACGTAACGCGTCATTATCGATGATTCCATCCTAGCAAGCGCCCGGCCGTGTCATTTGACACCCATAGACAGCGATGATAATTGACTATCATTACATCGCGGCTACTGAGCTTTTAGATGCTGTGATACGAAAATGGAGTTAGATTAAAATGATATTTTATAATGTTTCTACACTTACCTATAAAGTTTAAATGTACTTAAACAAAAATTATTGCCAAGAGAAAGGATTAAAAGAGTTACATTTTTAAAATTTGTGGAGCAGATGCGTTGTAGTGCGTTGTATTAAATGTCTGCAGTCTCGGTAGTCGATCAGTACAAGCGGCGGGAGCTTATGAAGAAGGACCTCGTATAGGTTGGAAACAAGTCGGGCCAGGCCGAAAAACATATGTGAACTGAATATGGATACCTCATGCAATTACATAATTCAAAATCGTTATCTAAATTAATATATGTATGAATACATCTGTTTCTATTAGATAACGCTTCCCGAATGCTTTATTGGTATCTTATTTTGCCAAATTTTTGCCATTTTGGCATAAAATTCGACATGATTTAACCTCGATATCACATACGTCGCATCGCCTCACTACTCCCGATATTAGATGTCGCTATTAACTCCGCAAAACGTAATTAATCGAATAAGTTTATGATTGATATAACCAGTTTGTGGGGCGCTTAATTTACTTTCCCAATTTCTAAGAGCCAGACGCTTTTATAAAGTTATCCTTTAGCGAAATTTATTGGCTCTAGCACGGTGTTAATGATTTTATTATAACGCAAATCAATTATAGCTGCCTATTTTCTCATAACTAATAGATAGAGTACTTCCATCGTTGGCTATACAAAAATAATTTTACCAAATTTGGTTAAAATACTACTATCCTGAAGATTTTTACCTAAATTGTTTTATTTGTACTGTTTACTCGTAGTCCTCGAAAAATTATAATATATGTATGTAAAAAATAAAACACACGAAGTGGTTATAAAATTAGCTTGTAGGTAAATTATATTTTCCGACCAACATGCTAGACGGTATATACCGGTAACGACACAATGCATTTTCGTTGTTTTCACACATTCCATAACATTTATGTCGAAACACCGTAAAGAAAAATTAGTGTTATATCCAAAACCATACTTTTGGTCGCTAAGTATAATATTTTTTTTATATTTGTATTTATTATTGTCTAATAATGAATGTTACCTGTATAGTCCGCGCATGTTACAAATACAGAAAAATAAACATTTATATAATGTTATGAAATCATTAAATTATAAATAAATCGTAAAACGGTCTATTTCCTGCAATTACTCCATAATATTTAATTAACAGACAGATTAGTTATGAATGATGGAGTAATATCTGCACTTCTATTAATTGAACTCTCTTTACGTGTTTATTCAGGATTACTGACAAATCCAAAATAACATAGGTATATACCTATAATTAAGCAATTATCTTGTATAATGAATAACAACTAGTTAATTGATTGTTCAGTAATTTATAAGCAGGTAAACCACTTTTTACTGCATGTTGTAAAATACTCGACTTATATTAAAGTCAATCTTTCATTAATTTTACTATTTAATAAAGCTTTAATTATATTATTAACGTCATCATAATTATTAATAGGCCTTGAAATGATTACCGTGTGCTTTCAGAATAGTTGAAAATCATAGCCTACCACGCTGGCCGCATACATATCTCTGGTTATAAAGACCCATTAAAAACTTTCATAATGAACTCTAAAGCATACAGTGTTCATTATGGAATCTGTTTTCGTCGTTGATAATAATTGTTATAATTAAATAAAATGAAGCTAATAATAGATAAAATATATTAGAAATGGTGTAGATATTAATATTAATATTAACTTATAATATTGAAGGAACATAATTTTTGTTTATAGATTTGTAGTAGTTAACTATATTTAAAATCATCACACTGGAAAACGGAATGATGAAGTTAATTTATAACAGTCATGAAATGTAACACATATTACACATGTAATCCATGAAAAGTTAGGCTGCGGAGTGTAGCACAATCCCTCGTTCCACCAGTTACGTTTACGTTCCACTATGAAATAGGAGGTGAGCCTTTTGTCGTACAACGGACACAAATCCAAGCTCCGAGCCAATACTAGGAATTTTAATTTAGAAAAATGGTACTCGACCTGGTGATCAGACCTCTCAGCAGTCGCGCTTGCAACCTCTCAACCAACGAGGCTGTCAGGATAAGAGTCTTAGCGCTATATTAAGAACTATTCTCACAATCGATGATAGCGGTTACAATAAAAAAATTCTACCCTTAAGATGACACCTGACACCTGTAAAATTATACACATACATACAATACAAACACGATAACATCTATACATTAAAACGAATATACGAGTATACTCGTATATACTTTATGTTGCCAAAGGTACATGCATTATATGCCAATCAAACGCATGCGTTCACAAGACAGAGTTTCATTTAACACATTTGTGATCGAAAGCCGTTGATGGAGTGGCATGAAAAAGGCGATGTAAAAAGTGGGAGGGGATACGCAGAGGGGGGAGGCGACGCAATTTGTAATATTTCACGAGCCAGTAGACGCTTATTAACTAGGCGTGCAAAAAACACACGACGCTGGCGATGGCAACATTTGGTACTGAACGTCAAATGTCGTGACTATTATACATATGTATGTGTGTATAACAGTGTTGTGTTTAAGAAAATTTAAAATAATGTTTATCGCGTTAACGCTCTCGCCACGAGAAGAGACCCGTGCTCCAACAGTGGAATTATAAAAGGGTTGAAAAAAAATTGTTTATAGTTTTACAAAAATTAACAGTCAAAATAAACAGTTAGCGGTATTTATGCATAACAGAGTTAAAAATTGAATAGTAATGTTAATTGTTGAATTTTTTTTTAAATTGTTTATAATTTGATAATAAATTTGCAGCAAAGGTTGAAACGGTGGATTCGTAATTTTCGTTTATTTTTGGATTGGTTTAGAAAATCAAACTATTTGTATAGTTATGGTACAGACTATAATAGGTTCATAAAAGTTTGACAAAGTTATTTTTAAATAAAAAAACATTGCTTAAGACATTTACTTTAAATTGAAAACCACAAAATTATACAATCGATCCAATTATTTTCAAAATATCGGAACATTTACATAGTTTTTGTATTAAACGAATAATATTTTACAAAAGAGAAGGATATATTTACGGAAAAGTTATAAAAAAATTGCTTAATATATAAGAATGAAAAAACGCTAAAACAACGAATATATTTCACCTAAACGTAAATAAATATCATGTAACTAAAACTGTTTACATACTTAAGGTTACTTATTATCGCTATATAAATAATACATCGGAAAATGTGCAACACTCCTGGCTAATGCAAAAAGTCATATCTAGTCAGAGCCCAAAGCATTGCAGGGTGGAAATTTTACAGGGAGGCACTCGAACTACTCGGTTTTCGTAATTAATAAAGAAAATAAGTTTCGGTTTTCACTAATCACTCGTAATACTGTACACGATGGAAACAATCTGAAACATAAGCCTTTTTCGTATGAATTTACAAATAATATACGAAACACCCAATTCAGCAAAAAACGTCCCTGAATGCAGTTCAATTTATATTTAAGAAAACATATTTATCAAAAGCATACAACATAATGTAAGTTTCCACGCATGAAGGTGAAATTTTTTGTCCTTCGTCTTGTAACATACCTTATTAAACTGCAGCTAATGAGCAATATTAAACAGTTAAATCCAACTATAGTGCTAATTAGACATTATTTTTATTTAAAATATTCTCACAACGGCTGATAATTAATTTTAATTTTTAAAATATACATACATATATAGAATAAAGAAAACATTATTTGTAGTGTTTTTTGCATGCGTGCATGCAATATTACAGTACAAACTGTCCCACAAGCTAGTGTATCTACTTATTATATACTCTGAATCAAATCTGTCACCTGCCAATAATATTTAAAATGGACAAAGTTGACGTCAGTTTATTGTTTCGTTTTTAACTATAACGGAAACAGTGGAATAATACTCAAGTTTTCAGAGCAAGTTAATTTTTTTAATATTAACGATCAATACATTTTAAAAGATGGCTCCATGTACTATTTTACAAACCATCGATCTTGTGTTTAACATAGGACAGTATGTGTGACAGCAATCGCAACTACCACGCCAAGTTACTCGCCAGTATCTCCCCGAACAGGAGTGTAGTACCTTTCCACGTTGCACCACGTACGTGATACGTCGACAGTTGCTACTGTTAGGAATCTTAAGTTAGAAAATTCCAATAGTACCTAGTAGTCGAACCGGATATAGCATTCAGGAGCTCTTGCTCAGCCGACGCGCTTGCAGACAATCAAGTAAAAAGGCAGTCAGTACAAAAGATATAACAGAAAATGCGTATATATCCCGCTTTAACGTTCTCGAGACTCCGTCCCTGTCCAAGTGACTTTACCGAGAGGTTATTAATCGCTTCCCGCGGGAGGCGGCGGCGCTCGCAGTGGCTGTACCGCTTTTTACATCTGCACATCTAGCACAGCATCCAGCCTTAATAGACTGAGTAATTTGTGTATGTGCTCTGGGAATGGTCATGTAAGTTACCTGTACTTGTTATTTCAATATCTTTAACTGTACCTAATATAATACATACAAATCATCAGGTCCCTTGCATAGTAGGCACAGAGCATCTTATACAATATATGTATATACATATGTGGATATATACATATTGTCACGTCTATTGGGGTAGGCAGAGACACATGCTACGATATATAAGTGCACATAAATAATATATAAATTTTCCATTTCAGTACTTGAGTGATTGAAGCAATTCGCGAAAAACACAACTAACATTCAATCAAACAAACCACTTACCGTTTAGCGGTAACCATCTATTTTCTTATAGACGTGTGGCTTTAATTTCCATGTATTTTTTACATCTTTACTGGAAGTTTTTCTGCGAAGAAAATGCCAAGGAGGAAGCAACAATGACTATTTACTGACCTTGAATTGACACCAGCTACCAACTTCGAATAAGACTGTAGTAATACGACCGTTAGTGTTGATTACTTCACTTCGTATAAGTCGTCAATAAGACCATTTGAAAATTGGTAACAGAATTACAGAAATAATCCGTTAGTACCCTTAAACCTTAACCTATATGTTAATATGTATTCATTCAACATAAGTAAGAGCCTGTCTTATTCGAAGATGGAGACAGCCCTAAGGTAGAAGACAGAAAAATTATTGTTTGTATACTCGTATATATGGACCGACAATTATACCGTTTAGACATTAATTTAAATAGGTTTAACCGTGGTACAACTCCGGGCGAACCGCACCTCAACCGAAAACTACTTTTAGGATAGGAAAGAAAGAAAGTTTGTATTAATCGAAGTAACAAACAGGCATTTCGGCTAACTGACATATTGTCACTGAAGCCCATATCTGCAACAATATCAAATAGAAACAAGTTCTAACTTAAATTCGTTGGATATACGTTATTTCTCGTACGGATAGACGTTGTAACCGTAGTGGATGATTTCTCTAGAATAAAATTACCTCCCGTTTTTCAACAAGGACTTTTATTTTAATCTATAACAAATATGAGTGTATAATCAATCTTATAAACATTGTTATGAACTGGATTTTTTAACAAGAACAATAACGCCTGCCTCGGTAGGTAATAACTAAACCGTTTAAGCTATATGTAGAGACATTAGGAGTTTTTAAAGCGATACAGTTCTAAATGATTCACTTCTGTGACACGATTGTAAGCTTTAACATATGAATATAAGGGCTGTTATCGTTTAATTATATGTTTGTGTACGGCCTTGTCGCTGGCAAGTGGTTAGGGCGGGCCGCCCAAACGTTTAGCGACCGTTTAACTAGGCTTAGAGGTGGTTCTTGGGACACACCCACGAGGGAAAACTCGAACAACAATGTATTTGCCTACACTTTAGAAAATTACGTTCTTTAATGTGTAGCAAAAACTAAACTGTTTTACAAAAAATAGCTATAATAGGTACAATAGTTCTTTCTTAACATATTAATGGTATGCATAAAGATAATAAGATTTACATCTTATTATCTACGATCTATAATCGAAAACCTTTACGATTTTCATGTAAGATCATTTACAAGCAAGAATAAAATTATTTCATTAGTCTCAATCTAAACCTATTTTTAACTCTACATTTACAACGTCCAAACTTTATTTGAACCTTTATAATTTTCGAACCGTAAAAAAAACAAAATCTAAGCAATATTCGTCCAAAAAAATTCGCATCCGTGAAAATTTCGTACAAAAAATCTAAACTATATTAATGAACACAAAACATTTGAATTGATATACACTTAAAATTCCCCGTAACTATTAGCGCGCAGTCACAGCCGCGACTGAGCGGCGAGGAGCGAGTAACGAACGCCCGTTTGATATGTTAATTCGCGTAATTCGCGCCTTTTTACCCGCCGCCATGACAGCCGCTGCAAGCTCTGTATGCGTCTCGTACATTTGATTTATATTTGACTCGGACGTTTCATATTTATTTTTATATGTATTTACTTTTTATTATGACTAAAATTATATATGTACATAAATCTTTTTATAAAGATTCGTTACATTGTGTGCGTTAACAGTTACACTGAGCACTTTACCTGTTATTTTGAGTTAACTGGATAGCAGAGTATATAAGCAACGTAAAACGTATTGTTCCTACAATAGGATGCACTCTCTTCCGGAAAATCCAAAAGTGTTTATTGATTATTTCTTTAAATAATATTACCGTATTTACCAATTAATAAATAACATTTAATATGTGGCAATGTACTTGCTGTTGATTTTACAATCTACAAGAATAAATTAAGTAATCTAATGCTCTATAAGACTAGTGACTGATGATCCTGACTGCTCAGCCCAAGATTGTGGTATTGTTTTCCATACAAGAACTTTGGTTAGAATCTGGATTTTTTTATTCCACGTTATGGTATAAAATCATCTATTTACATATATTTTAGAGATGCATGTGTGCGTGTTTATTATAATTATGGTTAACATTCTAGTATTATGGTACACAGTTTGTATGTTGTCGTTTGTCTTATTACTATTAAGATTTAGAAGCTATAAAAGCTAGAATAAAGTTTAATTGAAACAAAATGAGGCTCAGGATAATAAACCAGTTTAGAATACATTTCAGAGCCTCGAGCATTTTATAGACATTTCAAACAAACTTCTCCGACTTTCATAGTTACCAATTGGGAACCAAGGCGTAGTACATTACGCTGATTAATTAGAATCAATTTATGACACTTCTGTCGCGACACAATAATCTAATTTTAATATTTAAAAGTGTCAACATCACCCCACGCCGGCTCTTCTTCGTTTTCATGTTCTGAATACGAAATGCGAACGGGAAGCGCGCGAAAGGCGGCCATGTTGCTTTTAGCACCCTTTAATGGAAAGTATTTGAGAATAAAATAAAGCGTGCTGATTAATGTGTAAATGAACTGAATTGATATTTTAACAAATGCTAGACGCTTTAGCTCCAGAAGATGCTGAATTTCAATATTATTTGGTAGAGTACTTACATTACAAGAAAGAATGAATAACAAGAAGATAGTCAAGAGTTCATATAATTAATAGAAATAATGAATTCGTTTTGGTTAAAAAGTACAACATATAAGTTTTAATATTTTAATCAAGAGTAAATAAAATAAATAATAATAATGATAAATTCAAATTTCAAATACAGAAATATAAATTTGGTTGTTAGAATCATTAATAGTATCTAAACTTAATTAAAACCGCAAAACCAACATTACGAAACATTGGTGTACATTTCTTGTACATACGTTTTCTAGACGCGGCATTACATAAATCCTGACGGCGTTGCCAATTAGATTAACAGATTTGCTTTCAAAAACTCTAAAGCGTTGATTTGCATACGTTTACGGCAATTGCTGAGGAGACAGGGAGAAGGAGGGCGGTAATCAGCGTAATGGCAATCATGCAAATGGCAGGATCCAACTGAAAGCCTCAACCGGCTTGTTTCAGGAGTTAAAATGGAGATCCACTTAGCGCCCTACGCAACTCACATACGCAATTGATGGCGCCGGCAAAGATTACGCAACAACAGAAGCAACATCGCTCTATTTTATACCTATTCATTTAAAAATCGCATTACACGCTTGAAAATAAATGGATAAACATGTATATTTAGAATAACTTATCTCCAATTTAAAAACGCTAGTTGGTTTTGTATACGAAATAAAAAATACCTCTGAATAAGTAGCGCTCTTTTTACTCTAATTTTGTAACTTATTTTTACTTAACTGCTTAGTTGTCGTACATAACAAAAAAAATGATAGATGCGAAATCCAAAACGACTTTTATAGTGTTTATTTGATTGATTACTAAGTGACTATTTCTATTCAATATTCTGTTAAACAACTTAGTCTTTGAGTGAACCGCGAACGAACACAACACCGCCCTCTTCTAACGAATTTAAACGCCGGCATAAACTGAGCTATACACTGCTAATTGAGGATTTGTAGTACAAAGCCGCCTCGCTTTGAACAACTCGTTACAGAACACGTAAGATACATACAAGTTTGTACCTGCTACCTTTCATATATTTATGAATAATCAAATGTTAGACAGGTTTTACACATATGTTTGAAATTTATCATTTCTATATGATATTGTTGATTTATTTGTATCGATGACGAGGTATAATAGTTATAAAGTTATATATTTATGCGAATAATGCCGATGTTACTGTCACAATAATGAACTCATAATATCGTAGTTCCATCTCTTTATATGACACGCTTGCATTCACATAACAAAGAACGTCGAAACACTAAGAAATTCCCAGAGAAACGCCAGTTATCCAGCTGTTGTAGAAATTTAAATAGTCCACCCCTTCACGCCTCCTCCCAGAAGTGCTCCAGAAAGTGTCGTTTATGTACTCAAAGCATATGCAAATAGATGTTTTAAAATTTTAGGGAGCGAACGCCACTTTAGTCCCTGAAGCACTTGCGAATATCAAAATGTAAATTCACCCTTTTATGTTTACAAATCATGTAAATAAAAGCGTTCATTTTATTGACTTTAGCGCGGCGAACGTCGGAGCGCCGTTCGGAGCGAGCGTTCGGAATGAGCTGTAAATTAATGTACTTACAATAAAGTAACGAGGAGCAAAGTACTGCAATCTATTATGTATTACGACAAGAACTGTGTCAACATTTGTATTACTAAGCGTTAACTTACATTCTTTTTTAATCCGAGTATAGACGCTTTCAGTTACTGGTAACTTACCGTATTGTAAATAAAATAGTTTTATTTACAAACTTAAGCTTGTTCTCATCTGTTCATTTATTTTACACTACCTATTTAATCATAACCGGGAAAAATTTACCTCATTGCAGTTGGAATTTTGTTCTGTTATCTCACCTTCAAATGAAATTCTTTCTTTCAATTTTGTCGTTTGTCATCTTTTCCATTATAAGTGACCGGAACCTCTGTTTATTACTGTTACTCTGTTTATACGACCATGTATTCCACAGCGAACACATAACCTTTCCATTTTTATTCCTTTCCCATCCACTCCTATAAGATAATTGTATTGCTATTGATGACTATATCTCATGTTCTGCCCAGCTACCATAGACTAAACTAAAAAACAATAAGTCATAAGTCGCGGTCAACACTCAATACACCGTGCTCATCCCGTGTTTAACGGGGTATGTGAACACGATGTCCCCTGATACGTGGCTGAGCAGAAGCCAGTGCCAGCCCACTGCCTCTTCAGCTGATGCCAATGTGAGGAGACAGGCAGTTGTCGTGCGGTTAACGACCACTGCCTGCTCGTGCATGGATGCACCGTCCAATATTATTGATTATGTGTTACTCTATCGTTATAAAGTTAGTTTTGATAGTTTCAATTACAGTTCACCAAAGCGATTTGTAAATGCTCAATGAATATTTCGAGGTATTCCATTTTGTCATTCGCATTTCGAAATAGTAGGCAGTGGTTAGCGAAGGTACGTAGGTAGGTAAATATTTTTCGTGATCAACCAAGTGTTTTACGAAACTTGTAACACATACACAATAGAAGTGGTTAAAAATAAAAATCAATAAATAAAATACAACACAATAAAAAATATAAACTCCTTGAAAGCAATGTTGTTTTATTTAAATTGAAATTGAAGTTCAAACGTCAAAAAACTCAAATAATATATTTTACTAATTGTAACTGAGTTATGCTTAATTCCAATCATCCGTCAGAAAGGCATCGCAAAGCAGCTAGCGCTTTTACTTTCCAAACTCTTACTCGCCAATTTACCTTTCTTAACTGTGTTTACTCCGATATTTTCTCATATAACCTAGTGGTTATTCTCTATTAGGGATAGCTGGCATAGCTGTGCACGGTAACCCGATCGGCTGAGAGCGGCGTCGCGCGCGATCGGCGCGGGCGCAGCCGAGCGAGCGACACCGTCTTCCTACTTCTCAATTTACTGCGAGTAAACGGGGATTGACCAAATAATAAACACAGTTAACACCTATTTCACAAGCGCTTTCTAATCGAGATAATGTTCAGATTAATCTGTTTAGAATGAAGATGTTCAGTTAATGCGTAATTGTATCAAAAATGAGTTACAATGCTGTTCACATTCTACGTTTGTTCGTAGATTTGCGTGCATTGGCAACTGGGAAACTTACTGTTCTAGCAAGGCATTAAACCTTGCTAGAACAGTAGGCTTGCCACTTATCAGACAAATCTTTTTATCAACTCTCAGTCTTTCGGACTACGAAACTATGAAAAACTCATTTCACTTTTTTCTCTCCATAGAGGTCCGCAAATAATTAAGTACTTAATCCTAATGCATTGTTTATACACAAATTGCCAGGTAGAACTCATTTCTTGCTTTCATTGTGACATTTTACTAGTACTTACTTTTTATATACCTGTTTACAATGTAACGAATGAACGTTGACAATGTAAGCGTTACGTAAAACGGTACGGCACAATAATTATGGCGTTTAAATGGCTTTACACGCGATTTATATTTATTAAATGTTTTTAACATATACATAATATTTCTTATCTATATCAAAAGGCACTGGCAGCAACAATATAAAGCATTTCAATTAAATAGTAGGTACTAAACAATCTCGTTTACGTTACACCTAATCTAACTATTGAATATGTATATCTTAAATACATTCGAAACCGAGTTTTTTTTCTTTACTGATAAAAATACAAAACTTTTAGAACCAGATACCAATGTTGATAAATCAACCAATAATCAATCAAAATCTCTTAATAATAAAGCATAATTTACTATAAACATTAGGATAACATTACAGTGATGATAACGATTAAATCATGCAAAAACACAGGGAACAATAACTATTATCAGCGATGGCTACTTCTATAGCAGTTTTTACTATAGGTATAATAATAGTGCTAGTATCACAAATTTGGCAAAGTTATATTAACTTAAAAATAGTTAATGTTGCCTGCTGTATCTCAAGAAGTGATTAAAATTAGCGTGGATGTAGAAGCACGTCAGATCTGTAAAAATATCGACATTCAACACTCGCTCTCTGCCTAACCTGTAAGAAATCTAGAACGAATATTCAGCAATAATAATAAAATTACAATCAGTATGTACATACATACAATAGAAGGTATATTTAGTTTTGATACAAGCAATACGCAATGATCATTCAGACATTAAGTGCATTTGTAATGACAGCGATATGATATGAGGCGAGGACATACTTTTACATCGCCACGTATACGCGAGGCGCTTCGGCTGTGTGCGTTGCAGTCGCCGCGGCCCGCTGGGTAAACGGACGGTAATATCGACTAAATACTGATCAACTGCCGGCCTACCCGCTGCCTCAGTGCCCATTGTAACCCCAAGCTACACAGCGGTTCGATTCTAGACTTCCTATTATAAAATCTTACAAGATTTTAGTAGTTTCCATCTACATTTTCAAAACCTAATTGTGTTAAAATAAACTCTAAATAGACTTTGTTTTAGTGAATATTTTCCAAGATGGCAAGCAACAAAAAGTAAATTATAATACGGTTCAACTGACTCGAATACACGTGTATAATTGAATTTATGCATATTATTCATTACAGCGACCAGCAAAATGTAATTTGCAAGCTAGAATACAGCTATGATAATTAGGTATATAGAATCTATTTAAGAAAAATAAAGTTTTTACAGAGAACAACAATAAAAACTACGAATATGTTAATTATTATGAGTCATCGTATTTCGAAATAACAATGTGACGTGTTAATTTATATTAATGAACAAATTAACAAAACCTAAATATTTATTTATCTTGAAATTAATTACATTAAAATATTTATTTATCGTATTGTATTGTAATTACTGTAAATGATTTTCATTTTCATTGTAAATACTGATACCTATTTGTTTATTTATTATATTGTATTGTATTTAATGAGATCTAAATGTTTATTTATTGTTCTGTATTTTATATTGTACTGTGTGAATGAGACATGTAAATAAATAACTAGATGCAGTGAAGCTACATTAAGTGGCCAATTGTAAGCCGATATGATCAAGTTAAACTATTGGTTAATGTATCGGTGACGGGTAAGCCGAGACACCGTGCGGCTACCTCACCTCACAGATGAATGATACATCGCATTGGTTACAAGACACTGGCCGATGTAGTTGTATTTTATCAGACTTATATAACTACAACTTAAATGTATTCGTGGATTTTTGTAAATACTCAAATATATTAGTCATACTGAAGTTTATCCAGATAGCTCCGGGTGAATTTCAGCGAGAGGTTTATTGTAAACTTCATTGTAAAATAATACCTACATATATTGTAAAGTCTATACGTCCTTTTATAGATAACTGAGTCAAATAAAGTCGTAAACACTAAATATTCCAAAATATTAGCGATTTGAAAATTTATCTGGAACTGTTAATTTTTTTTATAAATACATGTTTACTGCCTCGTTGGTCGAGTGGTTGCAAGCGCGGCTGCCGATCAGGGGGTCTTGGGTTCAAATTCCGGGTCGGTAACTATTGGATTTTTCTAATTTAGAATTTCTAGTAATAAATCGGAGTCTGAATCTGTGCCCGGTGTATAAGTCACCACCTATGCCATATTACGTAAACGTAATTAGTGAAACGTGGGAGGTACCTACTACGCTCCTCTACCTACCCGTTCGGAGATAACAGACTTAATGTTACGTAAATATGTATTTGTTTAAAATTATATATGTGTAGTTAATAGTATGCTTATATTTTTCTTTAATTCCTTATTAGAAATAGTTTAATTAATTAATCATTATACGCGTTCTCTTCCCGAAAATTGTCTGGATGAAACCACTACATTGTGATAAAAGGAATAACGTTTCGGATACTTTTTAAACTTGTATAGGTACTATCTTATTGGTGTTTCGGATATTGAATATTCAATTGCATCATAACATACATATCTTCACGCCAGGTCCCTTACGGGGTAGACAGTATTGTATTGTATCATAACATACTGTATCCTATCCTGTTCTGCTTAAGTCTGATTTCGAGACTTAAATTTAATGGTCTTGTACCTCTTTACGTTTAATAAAAAAAGTAGTTTAAAATATTCAAATCTGTAAACGTGTTCACATAAACATTTTGGAATGAAATAATTATAGAGTTAAGTTAATAAAACAAACTGATTTAAAAATAATGTTAATTAAAACGAGAAATAAAAAACTACATATGTAGGTACATATCTATATCGGTGTAATTTTTCATCTTTATCATATTATTACCATATACATTACTGAGGTACTTTTATAAACGTATATTGCACTCGTGTTAAAGTTGCGAAAATAAGAGTAGAAAGATTCAAGAAATGCAAAAAAGAATAGAGTTAGAATAGCAGTTAAGCAAACTAAACGTTTACAATTATCATTTTATCATCACGCCAGGTCTTTTATAGGGAGGCAGAGAGCATCGAGTACAATACTTATAGACTTGACGTGCTTTTTTCACATCGCTTCATACAATCACTGGTTTTAGACGTCACTACTAAAGATTCAAAATGATTTATTATGTAATTAAATAAACGCTTAATTTAAATCACACCAAGTCTGTAAGGATAGAGATACCGTTTTGGTGCTTACTCTCCACAGTGTAAAGTACTTGGAATGACGATATGATATTTAAAACGCCGCCGGTCAATTTCTGCCTCCGGTGACCTCGCTGCAATCGGCGGAAGCGCATGATGAAGAACCTTGTACAAATCCGAGACCAGTCGGGCCATCCCGAAAAACGTACGTGAGTTAAGCCGGTACATATTTGTACCTGTATGTACCTATATTTGAAATAAGCCATTTTTAAAATTTAGTGATTATTCGCGGTATGTATAAAGTTTATAAATGACTTATTACCATACAGGGGGTGGCGTAATGCGCAATAAATATTAATGTTACGCAATCAGCTCGTTAAAACATAACCGTTGCCCTCTACGCTTCATAAACTTAGCACATTCTTATGAAACAAGTACAGTCTGCAGTTTCTAGGAAAACTCCCGCAGCACTTTATGATGAATACAATTACTGAATGTTATTAAACCGTCATGCTAGGTCCCTTACTGCGTAGGCAGAGAGCAGCAAATACCAAATATGTTTATTCTTGCACGCCTGACATGCTTTTTATCATTATTATTAATTACTAAACAGTAGGTATTCCTCAAGGTTATGTTTTGATTAAATTATTTACTGGCTAATTTATGTATGTTGTTTCGGGATAGTCTCTGCCTACCCCATAAGAGCCCTGGGATAACAATAAGTATTTATAAAACCGCATAACGAATTCGCTATTTATTGAAGCTCCGTGTAAAATATATAATATAAATATAACCTTATATAATATTTTATATTTTATCTTTTACATTCATTTATTACTTGAATATATGTATTTTCCAACTACAAGTCGGTCGTTCACTTTGTTCTTATCTGTGAGTAAAAGTTTAACAAAATTTGAAGAGATTTCCTCAAGAAAACATAAATTTTAATACTGTATAATTACTGTTAAAATGTATTTATTTTATCTTTCTTATCAATTTAACTTGGATTTATAATATAGTTATTTTTTATTGATAAATTAATATTGATAATTAACATTATATTTAGCTGTTTGTTATTAAGATATTGTTGGGTTATAACACAGTATCGGATGTTTACATGAATAACGATTTCGCATTATTGTATTAGCGTGGAAACCGCAAAGTCCGTTCAGCTGATACAAAGCGCTCGGATTACGCGCCGCAGTGAAATCTTTTTACATACCTACATATTATAAATATATACACAAATATGTACATACATACATACATTTCCAAACTTCAGTCTTTTAAAGAAAGTTGAATTTATCCGTACAGTACAAGGACTTATTCATTCTTATATTTATACATTATAATATTACGTAAGTACCTACCTAGTTCGTAATAAGTTTCCTCCACTAGGATTAACGCGTGTTGCCATATATTTAAACATATTTCAATTGAAGCATGCAACAGGTTAGGTTAGTTTAGGTTATGTTATGTCACTGATAAGTGACGGTGGGTAAACCTTTTATATGCTCTTGAGTGTTTTGGAAAACAGTAGTTTCGCAGCAATCACTTGTTGGGTAATAAACGCTAACTATCCTCAAGAATCTATATTGTGGAAAGCTTACAATACAATAACTGTCCTAGTATCTTAATAGAACTTGCGTCAGTGCAGAGATCTGAAGAAATCGATAACTTGCGTGTTTAACTGCGAGTTAAATACGTCAACATTAATAGTTAGTTCTGTCGGCCGTGGAGAGCCATTTCCCCGTAGGCAACGTAACTCATATCTAAACCATATACAAGACTAACGAATCGCAGTTATAAAATTAAATATTACTTGCCATAACTATGGAGTACAGTATCGCGAGGAAAGTGGCACATTCTAGAACTCTCTATAATTTTCTTCAAAGTCTTTGAATGTATGCCCACACACACTTTGACAACGTGGTAGACTATGATAACGCTTCTCAGTCTGAAAAGCGACTTGTCAGTAGAGGAAGGAAAAGAGCTGATCATGATGATAATCGTCGTCGTCATCGATAATAACATATCGCAGTTAATAAGTCAGTACTATATTTTCTTGTGCGTTTAAGTTTAAATTTACCCTAGCTATTATAAGCTGATCTTTAAAATATATGTATCTGATTGGTTCAGTACAAAGACTCGTTTCTTTCTTTTCTTTCTCAACGCCTGTATTCCAGGTAGGTTAGACAGAGATAATCCCACGATCCACCTCTTAAATTCTACGTCAAACCATGGATAAGAGTGTAAGCTTATTGTCACATACCGGGTTCAAATCTAGACTCCGAGCTACTACCATCAAATTCCAGCGAGAAAAATCTGATAGTATCAGCTCCGAGAATCAAGGCCAAGACCCCTCGATTAGCAGTCGCCCTTGCAACAATTCCTTAAAAAAGCAGGGAAGTTATTTCTCATAAGACATGTATTTTCCACATAAAATGAAAATAAAGAAATGTCCCATGTACCTACATATACATGTACGATAAACGTGTGCGTTTGCCCGCGCAGTTCAATTCTGTCAAAGAACTGTATACATGATGTACATATAACCGTGTTCGGCTTTCCTTATTTGTCATTTAATTTAAAACGTCTCCATTAAACACGGCGCTACAGTGCCATTAAAGCGAATGTCATTTTCTGAAGCTACTTAATAGTGCTTCCCGTAAAGTTTAATGTTCGTTTGTATGGGAGCCCGCCGTTAATTCGCTCATGAATAGTAAGCAACCATAGCTCGTACACCATTAATAGCTTGTGTTTTTGCTATCTACACTATGATTATTTCTTGTAAAACGGTTGTTTCTTGCTATTATTCAGTGTTTTACAGAGTAATCGGTCGATTGTATCTAGTTTTTCAATCTGAAGTATCGAATAGCTCTCCGCATCATTAGGTCGCGGCGCTGGCAGGTTGGAGCCGCTTGAAAAACAATGCGTTTAACGTTGGCGATTTGCTAATACATTATATATGCGATATCTACAAGTCTGCTGATGTTCTTCGTCTGCTCGCGGAACTTGATCGGCCGAAATCTTTACGGTCTATGACGATTATATTTGGAGATTAATCTACTTACTACATAATCGATTTAAAGGTTAGATACGTAGATGTTTTGGGTAGTTAAAAGAGAGAAAAGTTGAAGCATACGTAGTTCAAACCGGGGACCTGATCACATCAGAGACGTTCTAAAAGAATGCAAAATGCACATTTAATATCAGTGTAATTTGAGAATGTATGATGATTTTGATAAATGTAGAGAGGACGGATTATCTTTAATAAGTAGTCTGTAGAGACCAAGAATTTTTACCTACCCCTGTGAAAAAATACGCCTAGGTATGTATGAATATTTAGTTGTTATTTAAGATACTCTTAATAATTATCTTATATACGAGAAATAATTCACAGACAAAACTCCTAAAGCAACCTCGGTCTCACATCCGACCACCGCTCACCACTCCCACCTAGCACT
>DWME01003368.1:0-18486 GCA_018244795.1 Parelbella ahira ahira | reverse complement strand
GTGCGCGCCATGGATTTGAACCCAGGACCCCCGGAATGAGAGGCTGAATTCTTAACCACTAGGCTACCACTGCTTAACCACTAGGCTACCACTTGCAAGTACTATTTATTCTTAAGTAATAAGTTAACTATATACACTGGTATTAAAATAACTGTATAACTGACACACATCGCTATGAAACGCTTTCAGAGACACGACCTTCAACAACGAGGAAACGACACAGAAAAAAATATTAAGAAAAAAATAGGTATTACAAGTTAAAGAAATATTCTGTACAATGCTATTAACAAATATTATAGTACCTACAAATATGTAGGTCGTCCCGCGTCTTCTTTCGTAAACGCAGTATATAACAACAAGGACTGTCAGAGACAAGTGTCCATGCTAATGGTGGCCGACTTTATTTTAAATACGACCAACTAAAACGCAAAAGCATGAGCGCCTATAATGTTTGCATTGCAAAGCCACCAAATCATTACAATTAATTTTGTCTTGCCATTAAATTTATAACATTAATCATTAATGAATTTTAGGACTTACGTGTACTTTTTAGTACTACTTTAACTTTAACTGACGTTTGACTAACATACGTTTAACTACTCGTACTTGCCTGATCGTAAAAATACAAGTTTGTAACAAGCTGAAATCAATGGAATAGAAATATGTTTGCCGATGTCTTGGTACGCGTTATGTAAATGTGTTTTACATTTACACTATTCACAATACATTTGATATATACCTACATACCTAAGTAAAGTGGTTTAACTACAAATGTATATATTATAAAGCATTTAAAGACCTCTCACTTTGGTTAAGCGGTTTCACATTTAAGTAGGCTACTAAAACTTCAGGTAGAGTTTACACTTACATACATACATATATAAATAGGCAGGATAATACTATTATTATTACATTTCACGTTCATTTATTCATTTTAATATCTATCTAGTTTGTGTGATTAACACTAACAATGACATAAAACAACAAATTGTATGTATTTTATATTATTATCCCTTCTTATCCTGAGATGAGTGACATGACCAACAATTGAATAGTAAAAAAATTAATGATTGGGTAATATTATTGATACAAAATTATAGGCACCTATAGATATGTAATAGTCGCGGAGATCCGCGCAATTATTACTTCAGTTGCAGGGACTCATAAAGGACCTCTGTTAGATACGAAAATAAGCTATCTCATAAAACCCACATGAGATAAATCGAGACATACCTACTTTATCATGAATATATACAAATCAATTGATAAATGTGGCCAGTCAAGTACCTAGAAAAAGGAGAACACAAGTAAAAAAAAACGATTTGCTAATGAAAATTTAAGCATACCCAAAAAATCCCTAATGATACGGAAAAATAAAAATAGTCCCAGATACCGTTGGGAAGTTATAAAAAAAATGAAGATTCTTACAGCAACCAACGCAAAATGTATAATGGGTGTCGTTAGGTGTAGCACTGTAAGAAATAATTATAGAATTAAGTACGTAACAATTTTTACGGGAGAAGGAAAAATTTTATTCAAAATAGAGTTCAATCAGTTCCATTAAAACGCCAAAGGGATTGGGAATTAATCAGTTCTGTGAAAATCTTAAAAGTTAACTTTGATAATAAAAAGTAAAAACTGAACAAAACAAAATATTTGAAGAATTAAAACAATGGCAATATAGCTTGAAACGACGTCAAAGGAGTGGACAAGAATAATTGTATCCGTAATCAAATTAGAGTTTTCAGAGGACAGCTTTAACGCCTACACAGACAAGCAAAACCCAATGAATAGGTATTTCTTTTATCGCTATCAACAATGGAATGTCATTAGTGTACATCTTTGTCGTTCGAAAATTATTTACAATCGAATTGGAACATTACAATGAATTACTTTGTGCTATTTTGGTAATCATGCAATATACAATCGCTACTCAGTACTATTGTATTTGGGCGATAGAAATAATAGATTTTTCGACCCAAAGGAGATAAATTGTATAAGTTTGTTTGTTTAGGAAATAGAACTGGGACAAAGGAAAGTGTCAATTACAGATTGTATATTTATATTAAAAAAAGAATAAGTCTACTAGGAATAATAAAAAACAAGAGAATAAGTATTGGCGCCAATATCAGATACCAGTAGACTCGATTATTAAAAACGACCTTAACTTCATAACATACATTTATAATAAAATCGGAACATCATAATTTTTTTATATACGATAGACTAGAAGTAGTTATATGTTGTTACGAAGTAGATGTAAGTACATAAGAACATTCGACGTCCCCTCTGATTGAAAGAAAAATGCCTCACAAGACTAATTGCACATGTTTATACAATTATTTAATCTATGTTTATATATTTCAAGGAACTCGCAAAACCGCTTCTCTTATCACGTGTTTACGACACGGTTCATTTGGACTTCACTAATCTCTCGAGTCTCAGAAACATTCGTATCGGCCGATCAAGGGAGTCCCTGTGGGTATTGACATTCGGACTCTCAGGCGTACTCTATCGGGATCTCGAATATGGTCCGACATGAAGAGTCCTGGACGTCACTGCTCTGAGGAAAAAGATCAGACAAACTATTTGAACAGATGCCAGGCGTATACTCAATCAGACTGGCAATAAAACGACGAAAACATACAGATCCTTAACAAATTTAGCTTCTCCTTACCTTATTTCAGATAATTTTATATCCTACGAATAACTCTCTTGGCACATTAAAAAAAGTATTAATTTCAACGTATTTCAAATGAAATTGAAATGAGATACATTTTTTACTTCACTTAATTTTTTTTTTTTGTTCTCAAGAATACTTACACCGTGTTTTCTTTGTCATATAAAACTTCTATGTTTTGTTCTGAACCATATCAAGCACAAAAATCACCTAAATAAATACAGCAGATATACATACACATTCTTAGATTAAGTAGTGATTGAATTTCTACCAACCCGATTTAAGTTGTTATAAATTTTTCCATAAACTGTTTTATAATTTTTTGCAAAATAAGTATACCGAATATAAAAAAATGATTTTAAGAATTTAAATGATATAACCAACGATATATTAATTTACGCGATCACTATGAAAACATAAGCTTTGTTGTACATATAATTGCTTTGTTTCAAATTGCTTAAAATGTATTGAACATATTTTCGTGAGACGGTTCTAAATGACACGATGTTAAACTGAATTTGCCTTCTAAAACACCCAAAGAAATCTCGCCCAAAAGTTTACATCCTGAGATTACACGTTATCTTAAAACTACAAGACGAGAAATTGTAAGCTTTTGGTTGCGCCCCGAGTAAAGAAAACTTTGTTACGATAAACTTACAGCGTTAACCAGAAACTAGTGAAAAACATATATTTGTTTACACATTGCCTAACATATAAAACGTAACATCACTCCTTTGTTTATAATACACTTTGTAATACAGTCCTTCGTTTCTCCGGATACGTTTTACGTCCCATGGAATAGGTGGTGAGACTATTGTCATACACCGGGCACAGATCCAGACTCCGAGCCGTTACTAAATATTTCTACTAGAAAATGTAAGTTAAAAAATCCAAGTTAAGAAATCCAAAAGCACTTGTCTTAGATAATATTATATGTTTTTATTACCTAAAGTAGTAGAATTATTTAATAAATCACGCAACCTCAAGGCGTATGCCTACTTAATTATATTATTAATAAAAAAGCTAATGTAATATGGTTCTATAAGTATAGAGATATTAGTTTTACGCTAAAATATAGGTATAATTAATAAATTAAATATAATAAGAATAAAAAACATCAAGTGATTGAAAGTGGCACATTGAACAAAAGCAATAAACCATACTAATGACCACTTACGTATTCCTAGCTGTATTGTAGTGTTTTGTTACACTAAGTCGCACATCAGTGGAAAAATATACCGAAACCAAATTGGCAGTTATCAATAATACATACTACTACCACGAGATACAATAATTGAGCCCGCTGGGGAGACCTGATAGGAGTTACGAGTGAATCGTAGCTAACAATCTCTGTCGTGACATTCGAAGTTGTATTTTCCGATAAGCCGTAGTTATCCGCATCTTACCGAATAAATAGACACAAAAGAGTACGGCCATATTTTACATAGATAACGCTGTCCACAGATGTGTGTTTACGAGTCTGTAATGTCGGAAATATGTTAAATTGAATATTTTTTTTATAATATATACTTATAATGAGTGTAGAGATACGTAGCCGTGTCGCTGTTTCAATATAAAATGTAATACGTGTAATGGTTGTGTAAATATAAAATAATTTCTATAACCAACAACGCTTTGCTTATGTGGTTTCAAGTTTTGTACATGACTCTCATGAAACGAATACGAAATATAAACAAAACCTATAAAACAACGAAGTGAACTTCGTTATTTGTTGGGGTGCCACTCCGAATGATTGTCTTTTCATAAGTTTAAATAACTACTAAATATCGTAATATTATTACTATTAAGGGTTTAAAATACTTTAGAAGAGGCAATTACTAATTTTCTTATAAATAATATATTAGTAAAATGGGATTGCTATATCCATATTCTTTTAGATTTTCAGCTACGATTTAAAGCGCAGAGATCTCTCGACGTCGACCATTCTTCGCTTTAATACAAAATCATTTCCTGCCCTCCCTTGTAAGAAAGTCTCTATTGTAACTGTGACAGACCACAGACACGAGAAGAAAAGAATAGAATAATTAGTCAGAATAAGTCATTTCTCCTCTGGCTTTAATTTTTGCATGTCATGTGAACAAACCTATTCATCTTTAGTCCACAATTATGCTCGTTTTACTTGTATAATTAAAAATCATTTTAATTATGAATGAGGAGACACTGTTGTAAAAATGCGAATTTATTTTATTTCCCATCCATTAAAATAGACAACACAAAGTACATAAAATATTATACAATTTTGTTATTCATTCAGCTACTAGACATTATAGTTTTTATACACATTTAAATGTTAAAAAGCCTTCATTTTTCTCATTTTAATAGAAGGCCCATGCCCAACAGTAAAATATGTAACAGTTGATAATTATAAACATTCTTTAATAATTAAAGATATGTATATGCTTTATTGTGTAGAACACGTAATTTGTTTATTAAAAATTATGTTTCAGTATAAACATTTTAGAACGAAAAAAAATACTTTAAAGGTAAACTTCAAGGACAGTAAAAGCTTTAGTGAAAAGTTTTCATTTTTAAGTAGCGGCAAGTGAAAAGTTTTGTTGAATGTATACCAACAATTCTTGTAAAGCTATAATCATTTTATATAAAAAATAATAAATTTTGTATAAGCAGGGATGTGTGGCCACTAACATTGGCAACTACTACTGATACTGACTTTGTACAATACTCTTATTATTAGTAAGAATACAATAGTGACTGATGCTACTTTTAAATATACAGTTGTGTTTTTAATGCAATTACATAATTTCTATTTATACTTATCCCTCCAGGGAAATACAGGCATGATGTAATTTTAATTCAAATATTAAACACAGCAAAATTATTCGTGCGTGTTTTGTTCTGTTAACGGGTTATGTGCAAGATCGTAAACCGTCTGCTGTAGATGACATCGCGCCTACCTCCCCCTCCCCCCTCCCACCGCCCCGCATTTGTCTATCCTGCCATTGTGGTATGTTTCTACGCTCATAAACAGATTCTTTTCTCGTTTTTGTCCTTAACGAATAATGTTATGCTATCGTTATGCAAATATAATTCAAAATTATTTCAACTTCTTATAAATTTTACACGCTGTTTTATTTTACTAGTGGTCGTGTTATACAATTATACAATTTAGAATAATACCTAAGTTTAATTGTATTCGTAGAACAAAATCATTTTTCGTGTAAGTTATAATTTAATATTGTTACATTCAAGTTCCTTATACCACTAGAATGAAAAAAGTTTTTTTTTAATCATAATTTCGTGCCGTGAATAATTTGTGTTCGTGTATTTTTAGAGTACCTTGAGACTAATTAGATGACTGCGAATCGTAATGTGGTTCGGATATTTATTAAATATCACTGTAGGGAATGTTCATTTTAAATATCATTTGATGTTACAACTTGGCCGTCTTCTTCCTAAGAGAAATATATAATTAAACCTTTGAATCTGTTCTCAAAACATCTGAAAATAAATAAACCGCTAGTCTCTTTATTGCTCATCATATCCAATTAGGAGAAAATTAAAAATATATTAATAATTTTCTAAGACATCACACACATATCCCCTCTGGTCATAGTCTAGGCAGACACTGTGCTATAGTAAACATACAGCTCAGTAACTACGTATATATACATTTTTTTTAAATATGCTTATATACATATTTTTTAACCAGACACAGAAATATTCTCGTCCTCATGACAGAATTATTAGTTCTGTGTGGGAATCCAACGGCCAACTACAGGCTCAGCATTGGGTTCCCAAGCCACTCTTTTATGTACACACTGTTAACAATATTCGTATTTTTATACATCCCCTGTATTAGGTTTTATTTACATATTTACTATCTGATTTATTTATTTTCATATGACTCCTGTTAACTTGAGTATGTCGCCGCAACAAACATAAAATTAAATTCTCTTCACTTCGACTCCCGCCGAGCTGAAGTTAAACAATGACTCACCGGGTACTTCTTCATTCGAGTTCGCCTTTTAATTGACTTGTTTCGACAGTTTATTCATCCAGCGGCGTGTTCCTAAAAAGATTATATTACAATACTTTCGCCGTTCAGGCATTTTATGAATACGCCAAAGTTGTGAAAACGTTCAGTTTATAAATTTCAGTCTATTCAGACTTCATTTCATTTTATGATATAGGTACATTCATATTCAATGACTACCTATTTCGGCCTAAAATAACAAAAGGTCGGAGGTATTATACGGTAATTTATGAAGTACAATTTAAATCATGTCCGGTTGGATAGTAATCCGGCAACAATACTATAAAGGACATACACGGTTGAGCGAAAAACTCTCAACGTGATATAAAAAGGTGACACAAATACAAATGTATATCGAATAATAGAAGACAATTTAACGAAATTCATCGGAACCGAAAATTTCCAGTTCAATTATAACGATTGTTCGAACAAAACTTGTTTTCCTCGGTACTGAATAAAACATTTTGTAAATTTGATTGGGACGGCTGAGTTCTCCGATTAAACGGTTTATCTATTAATTTCACGAATTAATCTTTTCTTTTTATCTTTGTACGGACTCGTACATAACTTCGTAATTGTATTGATAATTTGGTGATCCGTAGATAGGTACGTGATGTAAGCCGTAGGAGTTTAAGAAGTTTCATGTTCTATCTTAAGAGCCTAGAGGAGGCCCTGGTGACTACTATTTGCTCATCCAAATCTGAACAGAATTTCCAAAAATCGATTCGTAGTGCCCGCTTATTCTTTATGCATTATTGCGTACTTCGAGAATGCCCGTATCTCACGTACTTCTAGCCCGTATTTCAGGCTGTGTTATTCAATCGAGTGACGACAAGCGCAAAGTGGCTGGTAGTGGTTGAATGCGAAGAGCTGAAGATCGAGCTCAGTGGCGTGCCGTTGGAGAGGCTTACCTCCAGCAGTGGACGATGACAGGCTGATAGTGTGTGTGTGCGTTGTTCAATCATTTATTCAGTCAATTTCTCATTTTATATTTGATTACACAGTTGGATGATAGTAAATAAACGCGCAGTTATAAGTAATTAGGCACTTTGGTGATTAGCTGAATACATTTAGTTTTAAATACCTACAAATAGTAACAATAAAGCCAAATGTATTTTGACTAAGTTAGTCCCATACAAGCGTTTAGTTTAATCAGTTGTTAGTAGATGATTGCAATCAGTAAGCTGCGTAATTCTATCAAAAATAAATTATTTAGAACGCGTGTCAGAAAATGTGTTTACTTTAATTTCAAAACTTGACTTAACGCGTATTTTGGATTTTAATTTATTTCATAGACATGAGATCTTAGGTAGCTATTTGTAATGTAATCTTGACATGAAAATATGTAATATTCAAATTTCAAAAAAAGCAGAATTTGGCTACATATTTCAATATCTCCATTGTACCAAACAAGTTGAACTATACTCATTATCGTCAGACAATATTTGGAAAACACTATCTATACGGTCTATTTATATATTTGCAAATCGGAAGAACTATAAAAGTATCGTCGATAATTGCGAAGTGACGAATACCTATGCCGTGGAACAGTAGTTCATAATTTATATTGATATAAGAGTGTTAAAAGTAAGATAAATGATGAGAGGTATAAATTCTATAGAGTAATAAAACGACTGCCAACTAAATTATGTATAACGAAGTGGAGAAACATTCTTTATAAAATGTAACAGGCAACCCAAACTATATCAATATTTCAATTAAATTAGACAAGAGGAACAATAAAATGAAATTATGTAACGAAAGGATGTGGTCACTCGCGAACTTCGTTCCGGGAGGAATAGACACCGAAGGCGAGTGTGTGAGTGTCACATAAAAAATATTTATTACTTTTCCCTTAACTTCGAAACTATATTTTATTATTTACTACTATGAGTTTCTGGTGGGGGCTCACAGCAGTCTTTACGTAAAATATATAAAATATCTCACTTTTTTGCCATTCCTCAAAATATACAAATTAGCGAATCGCGCTCAAGCTGTCTGTAAATAAAATTTATTTTACTTAGTCGTGATATCTCAATACAAGCCAAATCTTTAGAGGTATCATACAAATATCCAACTATAGGTTCACATTATAACAATAGTGACTTTATTACTGCTCGTAAATCAACTTTTAACTAAAAGACACGAGTCTGATGTTACACCAACACGCGAACCGTGGTCGAACTTACCATATTAAATATATTGATATTCTACATTAGCGCGCCTGAAGATAACTTTCGTGGCTACCTGTAAGGACTAAATTGAAACGCGTCATATCGTAGTATACCTATCTGGCACATGTTTACTGTAGAATAATCTAATATATACACATTAGCCTCGATGCAGAATACAATTGATAGTGCCTCCAAACTAAACTTTAACTGGGAATAAAAAATTTTACTATATGGATTTGACACACGAAAATTTAGCTGTATGGTTACTGTACCAGCAAAATATATTTTTTTTATATGCCATTTATCTCAATTTAATCGAACGAGTCACTCCTAATGTCTGTTTATTCGCTCGCTACAAAATGACAATCGTTAACAAACAAAAGAAAGAATGCAAGCTTACCCAATATACAACTTCACGAACTACAAAGGAAATTAAAAATGCCTGCGACTTGTGACGGTAAAAAACGAACAACGGCAACACAGGCACATTCGCTGCCAGGTTTTAACACGAGTTGTATAAGTGTGGTCACGCCAATCTCGGCACGCCATCTACGGTTTCCGCATAATATGAAATTCACAATCAATGCTGACATAAAGTCATTACTATTGCGGTCTAAGCGCATCGTTTTGCTGACAATCAAACGCTTACCAGTAAGTACCTACTCGCAAACGTTTAGTCACATTATTCGGCATTTTAGAAATAGAAATGGGAATACTTTATAGCCTTATATGATGTGACACATATAAATAAATATCTTATTTATAGTACCTTATGTAGTACATATAATTAACAAAAACAGGTACAATGCCTACGAAGATTTCTATGTTCGCGTTTCTATGGTCGTATTATTTGGTATTATTGCTCGCATTACATCGCGTACTCATATGTATATGCGGTCCGATGTGGGGGCGCTAAGCCAATTTGAATACGGGCTAGTCGAACTCATATCGTATTCTACTTGTATGGGCTGAACTGCCCGAAAGTGAATGTTTTAATCCTCGTCAATATGTTTTTATAGGTATATTTTTAAACTATTGCATATTTTTTATTCTTACACTCATTACTCATACAAAGCTCATTCCTCATTTAATAATATACATACATATATAATAATCTAGTATTTACTATAAAAATATAAGGATCCAGGTAAGTGTAATACCCATATTAATAATTGGTGTATTTTAGAGGTATTTTAAATAGGATTGTACACCACAACAACTTTATCGATAAATTGTAAAGAACCTATTAAAATATTTGCGTGTCTGATTAAGGTCATACGATTTTCCCCAGCATAAATTTCTCCAAATACGTTGTTCAATGCACTGCTTGTTTACATATTTTAATTAATTCATTTTAAGTTCTTAATGTTATCAATATCTACAAATCCCAACCCAATAATTGCCAATTAACAGTGGAGTGTAAGCGAACGTGAAAATGATTAAATTTATCTAAAATTAATAGTTGCTATCTGATAATACAGTTATTATAATTGCACGGTAATATGAATAATATTGAAATGATGATTTAGTAACTTAAATAAAAATTAATACTAGGTTAAAATATAAATGTACTTATATTGATGACAATAAAGTTTTAAATTTTTGTTCAATACAATCAACAGGGTACTGCTTAACTCTCAATCGATATTTTGAATTACATATATCTATTCGCAGTTAAAAAACGATGTTCAAAATTCAATTAACATTGCAATAGTGTTTTGCGATCAAATACTTCCAATCAAGTGTGCGATTAAACGCTAAATTACTCTCTCTTAGGCCACTTAATGTCATTGTCGGTTCAAGTTCCCTTTTGTATTTGAAAATTTTAAACTTCGTTTCTAAATAACGCAAATTCATCAAAGGCTTAATGTTATTAACGGTATCAAGTGAAGTAAAACGTTAATACAATACTACTAGGAACTACAATACTTTCTAGATAAGCGTGCTACATCTTAGGCCGTATCTAGCTTTACATCAGGTGGGATTGCAGTCAAACGCGCTCCTATTTCTACATAAAAAAACACCATAAAAAAATACTAGTTTCGATCTTTTTCACTAGTTTATTTAAGGTGTCATTTGTTTGAATCTGATTTCCGCGAAGTTTATTAAGAGGTGAATTACAATTCGATGTCTTTATATAATATAATAGTTTAGTATAATAACTTATTCCTCGTACATTAGTTCTTAGAATCAATCTGATAAGCCAATTAATAGCTCAATTGTAATGGGAAAACAATACAAAGTAAACGCTGCAATAAATTACAAATAACAAGAAGCTATTGTCGACGCGGGTTGCGGGCTAAGCCGCAGCTTAACTGGTAATGCCTCGAAGTCAATTTGTAACAAAGATTTATTTACATTACGTACACATTCAGGCCGACTTCAACCGCGACTCCCGACTCTTTCTAAATTAAATAAGACCTTACGAATTTACGAACAACAAATTACTTGCCTTGACTTCGTTAGGATGCTCTTCCGATTGCGCTTATAATTGATTATAATGAATTTGTGAACTAATTAATCCTCAGTGCTAATAATTAGTCACATGTTCTTTCTAATAAGTAGGTTAGGCAGTAGGTAAGCCAGCGCCAGTTGTTTGTTTGCTATGTAGGCTTAATAACTAAGTAATGTAGACCGACTAATGTTAAGCGGTCGCTGTACCATATCGCAAATATACTATCAACTCGTCTTCATTACTCCAAAGTTGATGGCAAATATGCGGTTAGCCTCACGGCAAATGGTCCTAAAAACATACCCCTGTCACTAGAGTTGACTCCGCATAAAAGACAGTGTAATTCTGTCGACATTAACGCGTCATCGTATAATGTTATAATTTATTAACCAATGTGATTATTTATTGCTTTAAATCTTATATGAATGTTCTAGATGGAATCTGATTAATCTATAATTTTTTTAAAAGAGGTATAGTAATAATTGCCGCAACAATATGTTTCAGTGTCTATGCCGTCTTTTCTGATTCTTTACATGACATTCATAAATTATCTTCGAGAGTTACCTTCAACGCTGATGATAACATACCCAAATGCGGCGGGCACTTTTCGAATACCAAACTTGCAAATGTAAATGAGCCCTTATAAATATTCTTAGCCAACGACCCGATCTATTGCAGCACGATATTCCTCTGTAGAGTCAGCAGTTTGTTTTTCAATGGATCAGTTTAATTTTATATTTATACACCAAAAATAACAGAAAACGTTTTATTCATATTGTACCTCAAAACATTCTTACGAAATATGCCTCGTAGACTGAACTGAAAGTGATATGTCTACGTGCGATTGGTAGTATACGCCTTCATGAAGTCTTTTATATTTGCTCGCCTTGTAAATAATTTGACGTTTTTGCTCATTTGATTCACACAAAAGGACTTTATTTTATTTTTTTTCACTATGTAGGATAAAAGGTGTGTAGACATTTCTAGTATAGTTGGGGCCCTTTTAATCTGAATCTGCTTCAAATGTGTTAGGGTAATTAATTACAATGGGAATTAATCGTAAGTCACTTTACGTATTTTTTTACTTAGATTTATCGGACTATTTCCCAATGATCGAATAAATCGTAGACTCAAAAGAAATATCCCGCAGATGGTAAAAGTATCTTGGATGTACAAAAAATACATCGGTCTCAGCAGGTTACTCACAGTAAAACATAGGTCACGTACGAAGCAAGGGCAGCCCGAACTTGAAGAAACTACTTGCGCTTTAGTTCTAGTACCTAATTCAATATGTACAAGAAGAAAGAAAATAATTAAGAGCCCAAATTATATTTCCCCATATATTTTATCGCCATATAACACAGGCGACTGATGTTTATATTGAATAAAGAAAAATGAAGTAGAATGGACAAAATATTAACATGAAATACAGCAATAAATCGCACCTTTTATAATTATCGTTATGCCATCATTAAACTCACTGCGCAACGTTGGATTTTAAAAATAATTTTTCATTTAAAACAAAATATTATAAAAACGTATTACCATATACTAGCATGAACAAGTTTTGCATGTTACAGGATCATTATTTACTCCTTTACGCGAAAACTCTAATGGAAATTTTATTAGCATCGTGAGTCCTATTTTCCTTTAGGTGGTTTTAATAACTGAAAACTGTTTTTGAAAGTGCACACAACACTTCCAATCCGCACTAAAACTACAACTTCATACGGTATCAAAGATGGCTCTCTTGCCAAGCAATACAAAAGTCTTCATTGTGTCCGTGCGTTTTTTATTTCCAATTAGGAGTAATTCCAGTCGTGTGGTGTTCCCCAAGGAGGTATTCTTGGTCCGCTCTTATAGATCATCGGTTAGGACGGAGCATTGTGAAACTATATCTACCCGGTAATTAGTGTTATCTTCTAACGATAACTAACGAAACAATAAAACAACATATGGTAAATAAAGTCGGTTGACGTTAAAAGAAATAAATAATAATAAAACAATCGCTAAAAATAAAATATGGTATACATATGTGAACATTACGTATATACGAGTTAATAAAGTTTCTATGATATTTTTGTTGGAACAATTCGATTAACGTTTAAATGGTTATTTATCTTCGTAAATGTCTATCATTGGGACAGAGGTCTACTGATTTTGAACATCTGACTTATTCAGACAGTCCGAATGGATCTTTCTTAAAAATGGAACATAACATATATTTCGGTTAATCTAGTTCACTGAGTTCAATTTTATAAGATTGTTAACCTTATTTTTACATGCCAACACTTTGATGTAATGTACTTTTTATAATATATAATTTAATATCGAATGATTTTGTATAACGATTCTGAAATGATTCTTTTGTCATGTAATTATGTTTGTAAAGTGATTACCACGTACTTAAATCATATATCAACTACAATGTAAAAATACATTTTTTTTGGTTCAAATTATGAGTTAGAAATAGCTATTTTTATATAATGAAACTCAACACATTACAAAGATGAAAACATGCGCATCAGGGATCGCAAGTTGCCGATTGACCAAATGAAGTGATTTCACATATGTTTGTAGCAATTTTCATAGGCAAGTAGAACTTACTTATTTACAACGTTTGCTTAATGTTTCCTTTGATGCATAATTTGTGAATGAAAAATGCGCGCATGTTGTTGTCACATTACGCCACGTTGGCAAAATCTAAAAAATCTGACAATATGAAAAAAGAGGCAATCGGGAATCTCGAAACCAGATAGCTCAAAATAGAAATTATTCTATCTAACAGAAACAAGTATCACAACAAACACTATACTATATACATTAAAATTAAGGTAGTCTATTCACACTTTACGACGTCCCGTCTGTCCAGACACCAATCCCAAGTGACCACTAATGAACCCTTATTTCCCTCATCCATTTTAGTATCTTACTCTTACGTTATTAGATGTAAAATTTGTTAATTGACAATTATAATAAGATGTAAAAAACTAATTGCAGCATAATATGTAAATAGTATATCATATAGGTCAATAATATTTTCTTTAAATTTACAGCAGGTACCTATCAAATTATAGCGTAAATACGATACATACACGTAACGTTTTCAACGTAACTTAAATACGTTTACGTCGTCATAACTGTTAGAAGGTATATTTATCTATTAATATTACTTGATGTATTTTACTTATGTATTAGTAGATAGATTGTTCACGAAGCGTTTTGATATTGTGTAATATCTACGTAACATTAATTAAAATTTGCTCCCTACCATATTATCTTACCTTGATGAAAGTCCAATTTACCAGCCGTCAATCCATATTACTTAACCAATTGGGTCTGATTTTATTGATATAACACGCTATAGTTGCTCTATTAAGAAAATTTTCCATTTTAATTTTCAGTATCTGTTGATACTCCTATATTATTTAAGATTGGATATTACATTTATAACGAAATTTTGTTAAATTCCCTTTATTTATAAAACGTAAACGTAACAACACGCCTGTTATCCCCGGGGTAGGCAGAGGAATGTAGTACACTCCCAAGTTTCACCAGTTATGTTTAAGTCCCATGGAATAGGTGGTGAGCTTATTGCCATACACCGGGCACAATTCCAGACTCCGAGTCACTACTAGAAATTCTATCTTAGAATAATCCAATAGTACCCGACCCGGGATTCGAACTCATCACCTGCCGATCGGCAGTCGCGCTTACAACCGCTCGACCAACAAGGCAGTCATAGTCATAACCATTATTGTAATAGACTCTTTTTAAATATATCACTCACACGTAACATTAATGTATCTATTTCTGTTTTGTACTATTGCGTTCTTACTCGAAGAGTAGAAGTGATAGACGCGATTAAACGTCCAATCGTTAACCATTATTGAATATTTATTCAATGCATATCAATATTTATAACAATATCTTTTATGACATAAAATACTATTACTAATTAGTAATATTACAATAGATTTAATACTTTTGTTTATTGTTTGATCAATTCAGTTTTGTTCTTATTCAAACGCGAAGGCCATATTGGTCATATTTTAACATCGGCTCCGTTTTAGTAGTTTTTTTTTGCAATGCTCCACTTAAATTCACTGTTTCTATTCTGACGAAGTTAAAATTTTTAAGCTTATTATTGAAATATTTTGGCAAATTTTGCGTAAATACAATAGTACGGGTAGCGATTCTAGCTTCGAGTGATTCTAAAATTGCAATATGACTGTGCAATAACACCGCTCTGTTTCTATTGTTACGGATTGTAACGAAATATTTTCCGTGTGGGCCACGCGTTAGTCTGTTCGTAAATAATTCATAGCTTAAATTTAAGTCGCTAACATAGGGTTTGATTTTTAGTTTAATTTCTGTTCAATTGTTATGTCACAAGTTGCACTCATTCTAACAGAATTTATTAATTTTTTCACTTATTTACATATTAACTTCCTTATTTACTTACTTGCTTAAACACTCACTCATCTTTCATCCGCTTAGTCACTCATCAACTCACCCGCTCACTCACTCATTCACTTACTCACCCACTCACCTATTCATCGATTTACTGACTTTGCGGGCGACAGCGGCAACATTTGTTGTACACTGGCGCACAGGATAGAATACGCTGACATCCAAATCACTATTTCATCAGAACGCTAATATATGGCAATAATTTCAAAACAGCGAATATTAATCGAAACACAAATGTCATTTTATCTATGACATTTTACTCTTACTAAGCAATAAGTAAAGCAAGTGACTTACCTAAATCTTCTTTACAATATTAAATCAATTGAAATTTCACAACAACATGTTGCCTGATTTCAGTTACAAAATTTGTTGCTTAGTGATTAGGTATATTGTTCGTAAATAGGCAAAACGATTAGATACCGTAAATAACGATATTGTGTCAATAGTTACGGCTATCGAGGGAATGGTATCAATACAGACAGGAACTGTTATTGCTATGGCTCCAATTTTCACAGGTAGCTCTGTTGTTGCACTCGCAAAATTTTACTACGTATTTTTAATTCGGTCGTATTTTATTTTATTGTTATAGGGTTGACAATGGTTGAAGTAAACTAAATTATTTATTACCTCATTTTGGCACACCGGGTGAATGTATAGCCACTAAATATAATTAGATTTTATTTTATCGCCCACTTTGTCGTGTTCTTTCTTCTTCTTCTTCTGTCCCTGTTCTTACCTTAAGTAGTTTAGCATCTGTGACTACTCGTAAGAAATACCTACTCGACGTATATTTGAGATTAAATTAATATCAAATTTACATTTGTACATACGTGCTGAACATTCCATCTGAAATTTGAAAATAAATATATATGAATCACAGATACAGCTACTTTTAAATCGCGATTTTTTTAATGTACTTGTACGCTAAGCTTATTCTACGGAAAACATTTTCATTTTCAATGTTCTTGGCAGTTAACATTTCCCTTCTCTTTCACGCAATATTTTTTTGATAGAGAAAATGCGTTTGTCTCTCGTAATGAAAGGAATTTTAATACTACTTCACCACGTTTATTATCAATCCTTGTATCTGGTGAAAGGTCCATGCCCAGTGTTTGAACATCAGACCACCGAAGTGGGAGACTGTATTTATTAGGCTAACTCTACTCACATCTTTTATACCCTGTTTAAATTTCACTCACTGCGAACGTCAGTTATAATTTTATTAAGATCTGTAAACTTCCGAAATTTGCTAACTGAAATTTTCGTTATTTGATCCGTAACTATGTAATCTGCGACAGTCGAATGAATTTTCTCTGCAATGCACATGATTTTATCTGTCTCTCAGCAGGTAACAATAAAATTAACCTAGTAATTTACTGGGATGTGATTGGGTATACTTCATATTGTTATTTTTGCTTTATTTTCATATGTTCTTGTTTTATAAGTCATCTATTTTCAAAAACAATTCTATTCTTTCTGGAACACTCACTACTTATATCTAATTGAATGATTTTTTGACCGAATGAAAATTTGGTAAATAAAGCCACTTTAAAGAATATTCTAAATAAATACTTCTGAAACTTAATTTAATTTATTTAACAAATATTATATTAAATTTCAGTTTAATCTCAACTTTTAATAATTGTCCCATTTTCAGAACATACTTCGTAATTATAATACTATAATAAATTTCGACTATTATTAAGTATATACCAATGCAAATAATGCTGTATGTCGTGGCTCTGAAAGTAATTATTCAACAGATTCAAATTCAGTTCTGTAACAACTGAAACTTCTATATGTTCCCAGTCAATTGCTCCTGCAAATTCAGCGAGTTTCACTTTGCGATAAAATCACTTTACTTACTACGTCTTTGCCTTGCAGATAAGATTTTCTTTGAACATTGTATTCTTAATTCATTCTTGTATTAGTTAAATTCTAATTTTTCCCTTATTACTTACATCTATGCGTGGTTTGTTTTTATAACAGACTATTTTGCTACAGCCATAATAGGTGCTTATTTTCTAGATTTTTAGTTTATATTGATAACGAACTTAATCCTCATAATAAGGCGTATAGGCGTGTGCACTAAACTGTATTTAAAAACATTCTCTCTATTCTCAGGAGTATTGACGCCTCTGTGGCCGAACATTACTAACATAGATGGTATCTAATACTAACTGCGCTCATAGTGATGAATATCTGAGTAGATTAATGTTACTACTAGTCATATTCCTAAAGTAGGTAGGTAATAGGTATTACCAATAGATAATATTTAATTGTAAATTTAACACATTGAGTAAATTAAAACCTTATATTAACCAGATTAATAGATACCGACCATTTTATTGCCTTCCTACAGTCCTGTTCGACGTCAGGCGCAGTTGTCTATGAACCGTAGAAGCCATTTCTAGCTGCTATTTGCCCGTTTGCTATTCTCTTCCCCTAAAAATTATTATTTTTAACGAAATTCCTCAACTTTTGCGGTAGATATAACAGCAGAGACTTAATAAGTTCCAACAGCAAGTTAATTACTGAAAAGTATCTCCGATGTTTACTGCAGGCATACCTGGTAGCCTGCTGAAGTGGCAGTGGGCTAGTCACATCTGTCGCAGCACCGATAGCCGCTGGAGCAGACGTGTTCTGGAGTGGAGACCGCGACTTGGCAAACGTAGCGTAGAACGCCCTCCAG
>DWME01003367.1:0-18487 GCA_018244795.1 Parelbella ahira ahira | reverse complement strand
ATCGATAACGTATATTTAATTATTTAAATGGCAGTTAATAGAGTCACCTTTGTATGTATCTTGTGACACTGATGGTTTGCAATTTATCCGCGGTATGTATATGTCACTTGTGACACCTGTCAAATAACAAGATGGAACGGCAAGATGGCAACAAACCACCGGTAGATTAGAATGTTCCGGAACATAAATAAAACGATAATGAACGTTTAAACAAAACCCCGTTGAAGGGATACATTCAGACAATTTGTCTTCCCCCGACTCGCTCCTGTCAGTTTAATTGAATAATTAAGACTCCAAACAACGCCGCTAAGTTTGGAAACTAAATAATCTATACTAATGGCGGACTTAAAGTGAGAGTGATTATAGTCGATAGAGTTACATTACATACTAACGTTTAGTAAGTTTAGAGTATGGATTTTCGATTAGAAGTCTTATTACCCAATAAATTTTATACAATTCTATCGGTTTGTATATAATTCATCATGAAGACTTAAGCAATCAAAGTAAAGAGTGGAATCAGATTAGGCGATAGTTGTGGGTTTTCGCGACAATTAACAGTTTATTGGATGAAATTCATTATAAAACGTTATTGCACCAGCGAACCGGGCTTCGCTGCCGCCGGTACAAGTGCAATAATACGATTAAAAATATGTAAACTAATTAGTCCGGCGCGCCTTGTTTTCGACAGTGTAGTCCCGTCGCAGGGTTGTCAAAATATGTATATATAATTATTATTTTTTATTTTTTAATGGTTTGTCGCTTATCTATATGTATTTGACCAGTATGGCAGATTGTAGCCTTCATCCTTCTCATACTGAGAAGAAATCCGTCTGAAATTGAAATGATTAAAGGGTTGATGACGGTGATTTATGTTAGTTCGCAAGTTATTTTTGTCTCGCGCCATACTTTACGTGCAAACTGTTTTATTACATATAAAATATGAAATAACGTAACATTTCGCATGTTATCCTCGAAGGGGTACGCAAAGTAGTGTACTACACTCCCAGGTTTCACCAGTTAAATTTACGTTACATCAAGGAATACAGGCGTGAGCCTAATGCTATATACTGAACATAGATCCGGCTCTAACTCACTACTTGAAATTTCTACTAGAAAATTTAAGTTAGACAAATGCATTAGTACCCGATTCGGGAATCGAACCCAGGATCTCTTGATCAGATTGACGCACTTGCAATCACTCGACCAGCAAACTGGTGAAATAAATAAATAATTAAAATTACATGAAGCTGGTAATAAGAGCTCCCAATAGCTGCAAGGTCGGTCTACCGTGTATATGTTTCGATTTCCGACCCTACATTTTTTTCTTTGCATTCGTAGCTCGGAAAGGAAAGGGCACCATCCCCTTCGACAATAATTAATGAATTCGCATGTCTATTTTGAGTCGGAATAGAGGTACTATTCGAAAGCTTATCTGGTGTGGCTACCCTAACACCGGGAATTTTGAAGCTTTAATATTCAGCAAAGTTTTACGTAGCTCAAGAAAGCGCGCAGATAACTAACTTCATGAAATATATTTGTCTCCAAACCATTAATCGCATGTCACAACTAACTTATCATCACCATCATCATCATAATCTGATCTTCTAATATCCCCCTCTCAGAATTAGAAGGATCAGTAAAAGTATACATGGCATATTAAAACCAAAAAACCGAACGTTACCAATACGTAACGTAACGAGTAATGTCCGAAATATTACAATTGACCGATGTCAATGTTAAATATTTTACTAAGCAATGATCGCGACAGCCCTGTCGGTGCGTCATTAGCAGAAAGCTTGCGTGTAACGGCGCCGGACCGCAGCACGAGGCCATTCAGCAAATTTGCGACGACGCGAATCCACCCGCAGATGGCCGGAGTACTCTACTCCACAATAAACATCTCGTACTGCCTCGTGTTACACATTGCTATGTCTGAAGTACACTGCCATAAAAAGCCTCCGTGTTACTCATATTGTTTTAAGTCAAAAACTTCATTGTGCGCATACTTGTCAATCTATTCTTATATATTTTGTTAATATTCTCATAAAATAAGACATCAAGACTATTATTTATTTTATTACGAGAATTTTCACCAATACGTGTGATACCAGCCACGTATGTATATGACTATAAATATTATTTATATTATAAGTATATATTGTAAAGTGTTTATATTTCTCACGTGCTAATTATTTTCTTTTATTTTTCCAGGTAATTATCAGAGAAATAACCGCGTGTACAACGCCTTAATGCTCTGTAAGTTTTTGTAACATTCATCTCTATAAAAGCACAGCTGAATCTCGTAAGTTCGATCTATAAAATAGAGTTACGATTATTTTCTAACACATCAAAGGGGATCATTAAATGTCGGGGGACATAGATGGATACTGCGAACTTGGTGACGTCCACCGCGTGCGAACGCCACCTGGCGACTGTCAACATAAGCGGCCAATTTGAATTCGTATCCGTCTAATTGGTCGACAGCTCGTTCCAAATTTAAATATTAAAGGTCGAAAACGGAAATTGTGTAACGAGGCTGATATATGGGGACGAAGTTTTGAATCGATATGAGGGTATCAAAATAAACCCATTAATCTTAATGAGATGCGACTAGATTCATTTCTTCGTTTATTGTTTGTGTCTTCTACAAAAAAGTGATTAATAAATTTTTTCTCTTAATCGGTTTGAAATGATTCTTTTTAAACTTAAGTCATAGAGCGAATTAGTCCAATCGAGTCCTCGTTTTGGAAACAAATGAACTCGAGCATTACTTGAATCCCTCGAATTATGTAGCATATGCTTGTGATATATTTCAAGTAGACACGGGTACGAATAGGTAACCTTTTCGATTCGGTACGAGAACCGCTCGTAAAACGGGCGATGTACTCGCGCACGCTTCGCCATGAATACGTTAGTTACTTGGCGGTTCGCTTTAATAGTTAAATAGCTGAAACAACGAGGAAATGAGGGTAGAAGTCGATTTCCACCGTGGTCACCTATTGGCTCTCGGGATACGTCATAACTTCGAACTCGTCGATTCTACAGATATTCCAGAAATGTTGGCTGCCTCGTTGGCCAGGTTGCAAGCGCTACTGATTCGGAGGCCCTGGGTTCGATCTCGAATCTGTATTTATGCCCGGTATAGGGCTATAAGTTCACCACTATACCATGGTGAGACGTATGACATAAATGATGAGATGTACGAATGTATTACACTAGTCTGCCTATGTCATCGGGGATATACGGGCGGATAGTACTTGTGTGATGTTTTAAGTGTCTCCAAGGGTCCGCCTGGAGACTAATGTGCGTCGATTCCGTTTTCGGCACATCCATACATTTGCTAACGTTGTCAGCGGAGGATTACTGCTGTAGGGCGACACGCGACTCTCCATTGAGTGGATTAACCCGATCGTTCAATCAATATTTGTAGGGGCCATGTACACGTATGTATCAACTACATATTTGGCTTGAGATAATACTTCATCGGCCTATATCTATGAAGATGCACGTGAGGGCTGTTAGGTTCCATATATTTCCGTTTACCCCGTAAGCGACCCGGGTTGATGATATAATGATAATAATAATAATAATTTATTGCTCCTCTATACACTAATTCGTTTTAATATATAGTAATACATTAGTAGACCAATATATTTATGACAACTGGTCTTCGATTATGAACGAAAATGTCGCGTAGGCGTAACTACAGGTATTCGCAGTTATTAACAGGTACTTGAAATTCCATACGTAACGCAAAATAATAATAATCGGCACTAAACTTGCCGACCCCAAAGTACATAATGGTTTCCTTTCACAGTATTATCTAATCTCGGGAAATCGAAAGTACGCAAATCGGAAGATCAAAATGCGTGGGCGGCATCGCAAACAAACCCTTTCGGGACCCGATATTGCGTATCGGTGTTCTATTTGTGGAGAGAAATGGCGCCAACGGGCCCGACGCACGATTTGGTCTCAATCAACGTTATTTGTTTAGAAGTACCTTCGAAATACATTAAACCATTCTGATAATAAACATTGGCTTTCAATATTGAGACGTTAGGCTGTTATTTTTGTGTTACCTGTGTTACGGGGTAGACAGAGATGACGTTGTTCGTTTCAGTACATATGTGTGTGCACATACTCGTATGTATGTATCTGTATGTGTTATATCAATAAGAGGACGATTCAGTATCGCTTACAATTTTTATATTACTACAGTACCCCGAATATGCCGTATACTTTAATGATATTCCAAGCTATTTACATTTCAATACGACTTAAGTGTGTTCTACATATGATGAAATGCGTCTTATAGACGCATCGGAGCAGAAATTTAATATTTGAACAGCGTTAGACCTTCCCTCCATGGGTGACCTGGTTTCGATCCTGTCTTTGCACGGTGGAGTTTTCGATGCTCGCTTATAATTCGTATTGCTTTTCGTTCTGGCGACAAAAAATAGAAGAATTTCTTACATAACGACGAACTGATCACCAGATATTTTCGATATTTATAGTGTTTGAATCAAACGCGTAGAGATTTAAAATTGATACTGAACAGTTTACGGACATATTGGGGTCAAACAAACGTTTGATTTTTTTATAAAAGCACAAATGAATTAGGTATTATATTCAATACATACCATACAACTTATCGTACAACGTATTCTGTCATAAAGCGAGGTCGTGTGCGAAGTTGGGAATGAATACCAAGTGACAAATATCGCTGCTATTACAGACCTAAACTGCTTCTCCTATATTCATCGCTCTCTTCAAAGATATCACCGGCTTACGAGACTTCTGTCTGCAAGATCAGCCAATACCTGACTTAATTGGTAACATATTACTCGTGTAAAATTGCACTTACAACTAAAAGCGCCCATAGGAATCTTAAAACACAGGCTACATATGGGGCTTATGCAGTAACGAAAGTGAGGGTACGTAAGTCGAGAGGTGCAAATCGTACATACACATATAAAGCATACATATGAACTCATACACACATACACGGACAAATTCTCCTATGCCCTCCCTGTCTTTGCCGTAGTGATAGTGTGTTACATAATAAGAGATAGCTTTATTCATGAACTTATGTAAAAAGGTCGGGTGCACTCGTGTCAATAACCGCGGGGTGGTGCGTTAAATTGAGCAAATAAGGGCTGGTTTTTATCACTTCCAGCGTACATCCATCCAGGGTGAATTTCACTTTGGATGTACAATTCAGTTTCAATGAGACGTTAATTAAAAATACCCACAGGATGGGATAATTAGAATATGTCATACAAAATTTGTCTAATTGGTCATTATTTTAACTATAGAGAATGAGTTAAGGGATTGATGAACGGAGGAAAAACACGTCAGCTCTGGACAGATAGAGGTATTGAACATTTGGTACACACTGCCTACCCCGTTAGAAACATAGCATGGAGATATAAAAATAATAATCATTACTATTCAAAAATATGCATTAAAACTCTTCCTTATAACTCTTCGTCTCTTATATTACACAAACCTGATAAAAACTAGTAGCCAAATATGTACCTGACGGTCTGCTCCTTGCAATAGTGGGACGCATATTAAAGTCATATCACGAGCTATGCAGATATGAACCCCGTCAAAGAGCGACGTTGTAAGCTTTGCGGTCGTAAGTCAAGTGTGAGGCTCGTCAGACAATGATCTCAGGCCCGACCGTTCTTCACCTTCCGTTCCTTGACAGCGACACATCGCTTCATCAGTGTATTATGTCATTAGTAGTAATTTAGCTCATGAACTCCTCTACCAGACAGTGATGTTCTGTAAATTCTGTAAGTTCTGTAGTAAAGACGAATGAGTATGAGTGGGTGGCGTTCGAGCGGAGTGGGCTGTGTTTGGCAGTGGACGGGAGTTCGCTGATGATGATGACGATGATGAGTATGAGTAGAATAGGTATTTACATTTTAAGCTTGAACATTATATTGGTATTTATGTCAAATAGTATACCTCTAATAGATCTCCACTCTGTGATAGTGTTTGACCACAGACTATTACAGTTCTGATATTGACAGAATGACCGTAAACAATGGATATTACATTTTATATTATTAATTAGCTATATTATTTGTAATACATGTACCTAATGTATAAAAATCACCTTTCTACGTTTTTTGTATATTCAATTTAATTATACTACACCTCAAACATATGTAAGTTCATAATTTCAGATTTAAGTTGATGTTTAAAAAAAGGGATACAATTTTTCTTTCCGCAATTAAAAATCTAGCAATTGTTGTTTTAAACGGAACGAAGATAAAACTGAAGCTCCTTCCATCAGTAGGACTTGCTAAATTTTAACCTCTTAGACTCAAAAATTTAAAAAATGGTGAAAGCAATTAATAACATTAATATGGGAGGATGTATACGAGAACTTTGTAGGCACTACTATGTAATGATACGTGTTACTAAACATACATATACATATGTACATGTGTTAGGATTTCACGAAGAAGGCTGAGAGGCGCGGCTCAATAGCCGAGAGGTCAAGTCGAGTGGAGCAAACGACGCTACACGACACGACGCTCGTCAACCCACCTCTCGTCGCCAGCCAGCTATTTAGCTTCGTTACATTATCTACGACGTATTAATTATTTTATATAGTTTATAAATATATACATTACATTTATATAGATAAATTTAACCTATTCCTTATAGTTGTAGAAACTATAAAAAAATCCTAGAACCCGATTGCAGCGCCACCCACCAGGTCTAATTGTGAATCTAAACCATATAGATACCGACTAAGGCATACAAAGAATTTCACCAAAGTCGGTCCAACTGTTTAACTGCTCAGATTTATACATACATGCGTACATACATACAAAACAATTTTATAAACAATCGCTATCCGTGTTTTTATGAAGGGTCCATCTACGTATACTGCTCAAAGACCCCTACGCACATTCCGGTCGCCGAACAGCTCCTTGCTATGTGGACGCTACGGCCCGGTATGCGAGATGACATGCGTATCAGTCCTACCCGTTCAGCGATACAAGGCCTGTCGAATTTATATGTTGCGTGCCTTGGCACTGCATGGAAAGTACGATCAGCAAGTAAAATCATTTTGGAAGCATGAGAATCATTCACTCCAGGATATTATTATCTAAGATACAAACATCAATGAAAAGTAACATCTTATGAGATAAATTAATATACAAAACCATACATATGATTCAAAAAACAGAGACCTGAAGTTATTGTGTTTAAAACTATAGCTTTTAATCGCAAATATATCAAATTTTTTGACGATATAAACACATTTTAATGCCAGTAAGTAAATAAATAAATACAACAACACGCGGAACATAAAAATATCCGGTCACAGACAAGTGACTAAAATAATTTTTTAGTCAAAAGAAAAAAGTACATTAACAAACAAGTAGGCACTACCGTGTTTTCAAAACCGACCATATTCTGAATTATAATCTAGCTTTATAAAACGGGTAGTACCAGTAAATTTGTGGTGCTTGTTTTAAAAATGTAAGGTTAAATCGGCTGGCCGACGTCGGAGCGTGTGCAGTGCTCTTAGCATATTCATATACCCGGCTACCCGGCTGTTCACTGCGGCAGCGTTTATAGTTAATAGTGAATTGACAACAAATTCTGTTTTACTCGGCGATTTTTGTATGAGGTAGGATAGTTATTAGAAATAAACACTATTGTTTTGCAACACACGCTCTCACGCACGCACACACGCACGCATGCACGCACTCACGTACGCAGCATACATGCGCGCGCAAACATTAATATGTATACATGAATATACAGTATATTTACTTATCTGTTATAAATAAACATCAACATTTATGATTGTGATAACTACTCTGTACAAAATATACGAGTACTTAGTATCTAATAGACTCACCATCTATCCCATGGCACCTAAAATGTAACTGGTGTAATGTGCAAGTGTACTGCACTCCTCTGCGCGCCCTTTGCGATTACAGGCGTGAATATACATTAAGATCTGAGTCCATACTATAATTACTCGATACTTGAACAAATTGCATACGAAACGCGGCTTAAAGATTCACATGTATGTATATTATGTACATTGGTATGCACACAGCTAAGCGCTAGGTCGAGGGTGAAGAGATGCAATGTCAACATGTTTCCGGACACACAACCTAGGTCTCTTAAAAACAAGGATGAACAAGCTGTTATTAGACATGCGTGCTCCATCTTAGAACGCATTTGTGCATTCCAGCAGGCGAGATCGCGGTCAAACACCGGCCTCTCATAAGATAAAAAAATAAAATACCTAATGCAACCGCGAGCTTATCCGCTGTTCGTGTTAAAGTTGCATTTAGTTTCACTCATTTACCAGAACGCTTCACAATATCTGTAATAAGCTTATTGTTCGTTGCTTAAGTAAAAATTTTTACTGTGACAAAAACATGCATGTAAATTTGCAATTCGAAAAGTCCCTTCGAAACCTGTAGTTGACTGCATAGTTTTAATCGAACATGGAATGTACAGATGCACTTCTGCATATTTTGCTGTACATCGTAATGTGTGTCTGTGAATACGTGCATATGAGTATTGTGTGTGTGTGTGTGACCTGTTTCCTCAGCCTGTGACGCGTTGAGTACGTGCTGTTACGAATCAGGTAAAAACTGTGACGTACTTTCCTCTACGGCCTATAATCTGCCTACCTCTTCGGGAATTTACTAGCGTGATGTTTTTTATTAGCAACTTATACATAACTTCTCCGCCAGCGTCCGTCTTTCCCGAATCGTACTACCTGGAATTATTCAAAAATAGGGTGAATAGGCAGGCACTTTCTAGGCAAGCGTGCTACATCTTAGGCCGCATCTCGCTTTCCATCAGGTGGGATCGTAGCCAAACGCGAGCCTATTTCTACATTTAAAAAAATATTAATAATACGATTGTTGTTCATTACCCAGAGAGCTATAATGTTCGTAATCTCTAAATGCCCATCGTTGCTTTATATTTAAAGTAATAATTATTATGTTTTTAAGTAATAAAATAATTTAAAGTAAAGTAATCCTTAAACCTTCGACAGTCTTTATCGGGTCAGCGTAGCGGAGTATATCCTCGTAACCGTAACCGTTACTCATAACCAATGCTAAGTAATAAAAAAATGGCAGTCGAAATCCTTAAACAACATTATTTTGTAAGTACCTACGAATTTTTATATATTTTCACAAAAATAACACGTAACGTTACAAAGAAACGGTCCTATTTATAGGATATTTATGCCTTCAAGGAAAGCTTTCGAATCTTTCGTGGAATTGTCGGATGTTTTTTTGCCTGTTAATGAAGTATCGGGTCCTTTTTGCTTGTTGCCTCTTGAGACGCGGCGCGAATGTGACATATTGTATTCGAAAATGGATTATATTCTATCGAGTTTTAACAATCTTCTTTGTAATATACAAGCATGTATATATTTTCTTATATGTGTAGTTTATACTTGAATGTATGGCTCTTAAACAAATATTTACGTAAACGGACACATACAGATAACATAGACTAACATATTTCTGTGACGTCCAGTGTACATTTTGCAAAAGAATAAATTAAGTGAAACACGTATGTACCTACAGAATTATTCAATTTATTACGATTAAGAATACAAAAAGAATAGAACATTTACAATCACTGCAAATAGTCTTAACAGTACTTATATGATATAAACATATTTTTTGGCTGCCTCGTTGGTTGCAAGCATAACTGCCGACCGAGAGATCCTCGGTTCAAATCCCGGGTGGGGTACTATTGGATTTTTCTCATTTTTTATAGTGACTCGGAGTTTGGATCTGTGCCCGGTGTATGGCAATAGGTTCACCACCTATTCAATGGGACTTAACGTAACTGGTGGAACGTGGGAGTGTGCTACACTCTTCAGCCGACGCCTTCGGAATTACAGGCGTGATGTTACGTATATTTTCCCACAATAACAACCAGTATTTTAATATAGTGCACAGAAACATTAAATTAAACAAACTAAAGCTTCAATACGAGACGTCATTCATTAAGTTCCGTAGCGTTGTGCGTGCGGTATTAATGTAGGAAAATATTTCCCTCTTATAAACGTTCCGCATATTATGCACCCGCGAACCTCAGTTTTTATTTATTTTCATTTAGTTTCATCATACTATACATCTCGCTTTCATCGCGCCCACCGCACCGATACTTAATCACTACCTTCCATTGCTCCGGCGTAGAATGAGATTTTAACATGAGCTCGTTTCTTGCGAACGTAAATAAAGTAAATGAAAAGTTAATATCTGGCGTTTTACAAGCTCTCTGCTAAAACGTGGATTAAGTCCGACTATCATACACATAGAGACATACGTTACGTAACATATGTTACGTTGTGTGCACGTGCATACAAATTTACATGCTTATAACTATATCTATAATACATTTTAGACTAGATAAGCCCGTGTCTTCGTGAGCGTAGAAAGTTTTACTAATCATTAGTTATCTCAAAATGAGTCGATCCCTCATATGCGCTCTTATACGAGTGTATCACTTATTTGTTGCTACTTATGATATTGTACCGGGAAAAACATTAAACCACGTTTAAAATGTCGGAAATGTTGGATTTTGGAGCCATAGGATGTGACGGATTGACGCTAATCTGCCGAAGCCCATGTACAACAGTGGATTTCTAAAAACTGATGAATGGAAGGGGAAAAAATCTTTGTATTAAAATCATGAAATTAACGAAACCCCTTAACTAGAATGCGTGGATTTTTTTCATTGCAATGATTGTCTTTAACTGTTCATGTTTCGTCTTCTCCAGTAATATAAAATAAAAGCCATGATTTCATTACAAAAATATAACTGTTTATATATTTATATAATTCTTTTTCTTTTTATAAATATAAAAGCTAGACTCTTGCACCAATCGTATGTAAAATTTCATTTGCATAGGTTTACTGATAAATAGCAATTTGTGAAGAGTTGTTGTTAATAAAGAACAAAAGCCCGCCAACGTAATTATATTGATTACGTTTAGTGATTAATTAGTATATTTGTGTTATTTGAGTACAATACAACAGTAGTATTGTCTTACAATCGTCAGATACGTACATACATACATACATATATGGTGTATTTTCCACGGACACGTTAATTGGAAGAGAATTGGGCATCTAGTTACATGAACTGTTTGCGCAATTATAGTTCGTGTTTTTATGTATTTCCCAATTCCCAATAATAACTCACGATGAAAACAATACTTACAATAACAAAAATTATTTCATTACGGACGTCTTGATAGATGTGAATAGTTTGGAAAAACGAAAAAATACAATTTGAAAGAATACAGTTTACGTATGAGAACGCTTTGGACAATACCCTGAATAAAAAGCCTATGGATATATGTAGTTGAATAGTAACTGAGATATATTTTTATTTAATACCACTAATGTAAAAAAAATCCATTGAATAAATGATATTATTGTCAATTACACACAACCGTTACTATAACAATCATCAATCTCCCCAGCGCCGCGTCGTTACCAGTATATTTTCTTATCGCCTCATTAATCTCCTGAATTTAATAATATTGGCTCGTATCCCAGTTAACAAGCGGTATCAAATACCGTTTCATTTTCATTAGTTCGTCTCTAGGATAGGTAGAGTCCCGAGGTAGAGTCATCTCGTGTGAATGATGCCGAGTGTTCCGAGCCGTGTTGTTAAAACTCAAGCCGTGTCGAGTCGCGCGCGCTAATTGTCCCCTAGATGGAGAATAACCCTCCCCCCTCCCCCCACTCTACCTAGTGCTCTACACTCCTTGTTTCGGAGACTCATTGTACGTGGAAAAACTTATAACTGTTGACATTGAGCTCATGTACTATCCAGTGTGAGGTTAACAAGACAACTTACTTTTATGTTTCTGTCTCTTTAATGTACCGTATTTGTTTATTTTTAGTTTGTTTCTGGTGATACATCAAGATTTTTGTATTTAAACAAAGTAAACATTTTCCATATAAATCCTATTTGCAGCCATATGTAGTTCTGATCGTAACAAATACCAAATTTGTTTTGCTAATTGCGTCGCCAATCGACACAAACTGATAATATCGTGTGGTTGGAAGCGAACGCGCGCCAAAATCGTACTAAAGAAATTTCAAACACGTACCGAAACGTTGATGGCGAGTGTAATAAATGCCGGACAAGTATTGCTAGTTTAATCGCAGCTGCGCAAAACGCCGGCGACAAAACCAACCTCAGATCCGAACCACAACAACCGTGCCGAAGTTTAATTCAATCGCTGTGCCTCACTGAGTGTGGGGCGGGCGGCTGGGGGATGGGGCGCCCGAACAACATGTGGGCTAGGGGGCGCGGGTACGCGAGTATACCGTACAGAGGCCAAGCTTCAAACAAACGCGTCACAAAAGGTGAATAGCTATAGTATGTTGGAAGCTTAAGAATTAATCCCGCGGCAAACGTTTCCACGTGCCTCCGCCTTCTCAGGAATTGAAAAGGTATTCAGGTAAAAGTAACAGTTTCCTGTATGTCGGCGTGATTTCATGATTGTTTGCAACGAGCGAAAATATTACATATTATTCTCTTCTCCATCTTTGTTGTTGTTGAGTATTTCTTGATACCATAATTTTACCGATGAAGTAAATCAATAGTCTGAAATTTGTACATTCGATTTACAATCATCGTTTTGCGTGTGAAAAAGTTATTTTTATTTATATGGCTGAACCGAAAATAAGTAGTACTGTTATAAAGAGAAAATTTTAAAATATTTTTTTAAATACTATCGCTACAATGACACTAATAAAAAAATTCCCGCCAAAAAACGAATGTAAAATTATATCGGCGTGCAGAATCTTTCTGTCTGTACCGATATTTACTCGTACGTCGCGGGGAAGGCGCGTAGCGAAGCGTTGTTGATTACCGCTAGTGCGGCCGACCGCACATCGCGAACTTTAGCGCCTAACCCGCTGCTCTCACCGCTATATTTATCTTTTAATACTCTCAACTAAAACCTATAATTCAAATTGTGTATCCCGTTTGCTTTCGCATTTGTTCGTTTGTTTGTTTACACAACACATACCCAATATGTAAGCGAACCAATCGACGGTCTATTGTTGAGCTAATGAATTCATCTATTTGCGTTTCCTCAATCTTGTGTTCCATATAACTTATGGTACGTGTTATATTTTCATGTTGTTACTATTTCAACTGGGAGTTAATAATTTGGGAACTGAACATTTCTATTTTATGAATAGCACTAAGAACAAAGGGGCATTCGTTTTATTGTGAAATTTAATCACAATCCGGCGACGTATGAGTCGGGAACTAATTCAATATCGCATAAACGCGTCGGCGATTTCAATTTAAATGTTCGCAGTCGTAGCCGGCGTGCCCGCGCCGATACCTCAAACATTCCGTCCCCTTGTTACAAGGCATCGAACCCTCGATAAGGGCTGGTACCTTATCTCAACTAGAAAAAGGGACAAATGATTATTTGGACATTTTCAAGATGATGTAATTTCAAACTGGAATCATTATCAACCCTTTCAGTTTTCCATTTTTGGACACAGGTTTCCTTTTATAGTAAGAGAGTCCAACTTCGTTGTGTATCTCACTGGCCAAGTATGGTTAGACACACATGATACACATATAGGTTAAAAGTGTAGTTTTTCTTAATATTCGCACGATTTTCATCAACGTTGCAGAGAGTACAATTTTACATTAAAAAACCTAATGCGATCTCGGGCTTCGAACCTCAGAGTCCCAATGCGTGAGACTGAAATCCAAATAGTACGTTGTCGGTGCCTCCAAAAATTAGATACGCTAAAAATGTTGCCCTTGTATATATTTATAAATAAAGTCTATTGTGTAATTAGCTTTAGACAATCTAAGCATTATCTATCCCGTGGGAACCCTCATGCGAGACGAATAATCGAAGACGACCCTTCTTTCGGTCTCTTCTCATGTAAATGATATGGGCTTCCATTTAAAACTTATATTAGGTAACTCTGAGTATTTTAAAAGATTCTCAGAAGATATGTCAAAACTATGTATCATGTCTCTTGAAGTAATCTTATTTTTTAATATTCTCCCGACCAGAATGTAAAATGAATTGTTTTTATTTTAAATTGCTTGCATTAGAATGATTGAAAAAGCGTTTTAACAAAATCCAAAACGTATATAGTAATTTTATATTCAGTTATGACACAATGTAATGACTATTTGTGTATAATAGTCATTTGTAAATTGTTTCTGACATTTTGGTTCGCTAACTTTTGAATCAAGCATTCGTCATGACAAAATAAATAAAAGAGCATTGCGATTCATTTTAATTAAAATTATTTTGCGCTTTAAATTTTAAAAATACATAATGTAATAGAGCAGAACATCGCGCCGATATCGGCAAATTGAGTTGTAAGTCCGAAATTGAAACATCGCTAAATAAGCTATTAGAGGATCAATATCGTCGCGGCGCCTCCGCGGGTCCGTCGACATAAATTCGCATTACTGCCACCTCTGGTCGACTTTACGACGCTCCCACTACTTACTGGTACCGAGCTGGTGTCTCAGTACGCCCCTCGGGATATTTGCTGAAATATGGCCCCTTACTAGAACACATTAATGCCTTGTTTTAAACGCTGCAACCAGTTTAATAACTATTCTTGTTTTGTGAGTTTTTTCGTCACGCCAGGTCTGTTAAGGATTAGGCAGATAGGACCGACTACCAATGACTATGATAATACCGAAGGAAACCAAACCTGACGGGGAAGTCGGAGGACTCCGAAACGGACGTGCGTATATGAAGAGAGTAATACGAATATATGGTGAATACTCAATTCATGTCTATCATCATCATCATCATCCTATCTCAGTCCACTGCTGGACATAGGCTAGACAAATTCATGTCTATGAGATATAAAAATACTTACTTACGCCGGCTCTGCGACCGGAAATGGATCTTGGCCTCCCACACTAAAATCGATTTTTTCTTGTCTTGAGCTACTCTTTACCAATCAACTATTTGGAGAGCTTTCAGGTATTTTTGGGCTTCATCGCACCAGCATACCTGGTCGTCCAACCGGCCGTTTTCCAATAGAACGTCCACGATAGCCTCACGCCACACGATCCTCCTCCATTCTCTCTACGTGGCCGAGCCAGCGTAGTCGGGTAGATTTTATTCCGCCTATATATCTATGTATTGGGCTCCGCCATTATGTCTTCAATGCTTACGAAACCGACACTAAAAGAATTTAATAATAATAATAATAAAACCAATACATTTAGTTTAGTTATCAATTGTTTATTCTAAACTTGTACATACATATATGACTGCAAAGTCATTTTCAAGTTCAGTCAATTTACTTTGTACACGGACACATTGTAAATGAAGTTACCAGCGAATCGTAGACTGGTACATTAAGTTAATATCACCCTACGGATAGACTCTTAAACGTCGAAAATATCATTGGAGATGTCACAAAGTTTTCTCTAATTTAATCGTGAATTGGATACGTAATTGAATTCTACTGATATAATATTTAAACAGTACCTACCTAGAATTCGTGATGGTAATATTTCCATCTTCGTTACGTAATCTTGATAATTTGTGAATGTGTCAGTGAGCTCGTGAACAGCATCAACGCGCACGAATGTGGGTCAACATGGGCCATCGATGTTTGGACAATATTTAGATCAATCGCTTAAACACATTAATTTTATTGCTTCATCGCCTACTGACGCAGCGCTCTGATGTCATCTGATGATTCAATCCACGCTGAATTGTTTTCAGTTATATCAATAATGTTGTATTACATATCATCTAAAGATGCTTCTGAACCTGCCATCCATTGCCTTATCTAAAGGAATGTATAGAATTAACATAAAATGAGAAGAGAAAAGAATCACAACTGTACTGTGATTATTATTAGTATATCACCACGCCAGGTACTTCACGGGGTAAGCAGAGGGCACCGACCGTCAAATATCACTATCCCTACACACCTGAAGTGGTTCTTCCTTATTTATGTATAACCGTCATATATTTATGTATTTATGATAACATACCAGATGCCTTCTTTATTACGAGCAATAAAACAATAACTTCTAATACGTTCCAGGAGTAATGTGTGTGTGAGTGAGGTGGTTCCTTTTCCATACTGATATATGTACTTACAATTTATACGATGTAGTTAATGCATTTGTAGGTATTTTCTATTTGTATCAGCGAGCCCGCGACATGTCAACGTTAGATGATTATATAACGTCATCGGACAAGACGGCTGTCAGTGTGGAAATTAAGTGAGTTTGTTGAGTGTAAACAGGGATAATCCTTGGCTTGGCTATGATTAGCATATCGCGGGAGTCGGCGCTCGTTCCCGAGGGGCATCTGCAATTTAAATCAGGGACTTGGCCGGGACGGGCCGGCTCCTTAGCTGCGTACTCGGAATTTGAGATTTACCACGATTGGATGATTTGGGGTTCGATTTTCTGCTTGTTCGGACTGATTGTGTTTCGCTCTTGGATATAACTTCGCCGGGGAAAAAGTTCCATGTTAAAATTAATTTTATATTATGGAGAATGAAATTCCTTTATTGCTTCTTTGTAATTTTTATCAGTTTTCACGCTTCCGTTTTGATCTCAACTGGCTATGGGTGAGGTTAGCATTATACATGTATGCCTATTGTTCTTGTACGTCTTGCTGAAGAAAACGATCAGCGATCACTTCTCGTTACCTGGTGCTGTTAGGTAATACAAACACTCAAGGCATTCCACGCGTTTCTGCTGTAACGTCTTAGGAATTTTTGTGGCATTATTCGTAATAAATAAAGCACCTGGTGTAATATAAGAAACATTTAAAGGTTATAGACGGATAGGGATAAGGACGTACAAGAACCTCAGGTATATAAAGATATTTGACAATCAGTGCACTCTGTAATCCCATGAACAACCTGGCGTAATGGTATAATAATTTAACTGTTAATATGGCTTCGAGTGAGACTGTTGTACACTCATGCTCATATATATGTAGATATCAGTATGAATGCTATAGTTAAAAAGATTAAGGCCATCAATCAGATCCTCGAACGGATTCCCCCAGCACTTGGTGCAAGTTGTAAGAGAATTGCGTATAAATAAATGATTCTATGTCAATCAAATTCGTAACTTCACGCCTGTAATCCCCGAAGGGGTAGGCAGAGAAGAGAAGACGTTTCTCCGGTTATGTTTACTGTTAATCCTACATCAGAACACATTTAATTATTCTATGTATCGTATTTGTACATATGTATATATTGTTGTTGCTATGCGTTGCAAATGTATGTATTTTTATTTCCCGTTTAAATCTTTCGATAAATTTAAATATTTATTTCATAAAAGCCATGTCGTGTTTTGAAAAAGAGAATAGGGACAATTAGTAAATGATTAATATGTAAAAAAGAAACAAGTAAATAAGCGATTAGTAAAGTTGTAACTCCAATCCTAAAGCATCGATGACTCTAAAGTCGTTGTCGAACTTAAACTATTTGCGAGCTCAAGCAATGTTGGGTGCTGTCGATTGGTACTTTGATAATTAATATTGCAATTTTTTTGAGTTATCTCTTTTATTATTAACTCTCGTTACTTCTCGTCGTTGGCGTTCCTGCGATTTAGCAACCACTGACAAATGGGTATTGTCTTTAGCTCTTGACTCCATTAATCCGGATTGAAGATGCAACGTGCAGTGAGCTTCAAGATTCCAATATTCCAGACCGACCTAATATATGTATGTGTCCAGCAGTGGGACTTTGGACGGTTGCAGACAAATGAAAAACGTTTGAGGCAATAAATAAATGCAATGTAAATATTTTAAGTTCTTTTTCTTAAAAAAGCTTATATTATATATTTATTTTGTAGCTAAGCAAATGACAAGCTAGGAGAGTTCTATTCCAAGATTTATATAAAACGTACATCAGACTAATGAAAGTGTACATTTTCTAGACAATCGCATTATTATTAATGCCAGTTATTACTGGTCCATCTCCTTAAATATACTCTTCTTAAGACGAAATAAATCCTCAATCTGTCTGAGATTTTTACAGCAAACAATTTTATGCTTTATTCTATATACTTAGTTATATTGTTATGATTATTTCACCTCGCTAGATCTCTTACGGGATAAGCAGATGGCACCGAATGCGAGTGACAAATATGTATAATTAGAGACTATAATCCATATGCTACTTCCTATCATACTTTTTTATCCGTACATGTTCAGAACCCTTTAAAAAACTCATAATTTTTAAATACATCCCTTTACAATTGTTTACATTTTAAAGTTACGCGCCACCGGTAATAATAGATATCTAACTGTGTTTGAAGGTGTCACTAAATTTTCATATGTAAATTTTTTGTAAAACTACTGTCTTTTCATTCATGTCATCCATTTTCGTTGTATCTACTTTTACACCATCGCCTATAAAATACAGTCCTTCTATTTTAATTCCGCAAAATACCCATC
>DWME01003366.1:0-18490 GCA_018244795.1 Parelbella ahira ahira | reverse complement strand
AGAGTTGTCAATGTCTGTAATTGAGGAATCCGATTTAAATTAAATTAATTAGTGGAATAAGAACGACAATATAACTTTAAATGTCGTTTCTTTGTTTTACAGGTAAAGTTCTTACATTACAGTAATGATATTTTGTTGTTAATTCATTGTAAAGATCTAAAATAAAAAATTTTGTTTTACAGAGCAACACATGGTTTAATTTGTCGTAAATTCCAATTAAATAGAATAATTGTCTTATATATATAAAAAGCAGTGATAGTCAGTGGTCTCGAAATTAGCCTCCCACTCTCGGCGTCCTGCGTTCAGATAATAACAAAAAAACGCATTTTAAGATTAACTCACACTTAAATATTGGTGAAGGAAAACATCGTGAGGATACACCATAGAATTCTCCATAATGTTAGAGCTCTAAGGTATATAAAATTTACCAACACACACGTGGCTAGGGCGACAGAATATAGCCATCTCATTCTAAAAAAGAAGAAAGCCCTGTCCAACAGTAGAACAATTGACAGCTTTATTAACCCGTTCTTATGAAAATGATGTGTAACCATAGAATAATTAATATTACAGATGCTCCAAGTATACACTCATCAACGGTCAGTTAAAAACAATATAAAAAGAGCGATTTTTAAAATGGCTCTCCCATACCTCCCGAGTTCGGCAACAGTTTGATACTAACTGACTTGTAGTTTGCCACAAAGATGGCGGCTGGGGAGGGAATAGATTTATGAGAACTAACTCGGTCCACACGTGATTTATGTGCGGCAACTTAGATGCAAGCTCAGATACATATAAAATTACTGCAATTTGTAAATTTCCGTAGTAAATATTTTACTATGCAAATGTTGATATTCTTATGCCGAGGAGATTAAGATTCATCTATCTTGACCAGACAATTCAGATATTCGCAAAAGAAGCCGGAAGTTTTTGAAAACAGTGTGCGTGTAAGAATAGCATAATGAATGTGGACGAGACGCACCACCTATGTAAGGAAGACAGCTTTGGCAACAGCACTCTCTACCGACGGCCTAAAGTACACGATAAGATGTTATAATATAAGAAAAGTAAATTATTTATATGAACATAACACAAAGTAAATATTCAGTTTCAAAGTTGACAGTACCTAAACACATTTAAATTTCAAATAAAGGCATAAGCAGCTCCTGTACGAAACTACAGTTGCATTTAACGGCTGATTTACGGCTATAGTATGTGCGGTTTGATAAATTATTCTAAATTCGAAAATAAAATTTAAATTAACCCATGTTACAAACTTACTAAATAGTGACTCCTTATACGACAATGAATCATTACAGAATGTTAGTAAATCTAGAAATTTGACTGCATTGGGAGTTGTAAAATACTGCATCGAAAAGTTTTATAAACGTAGAAACGAAGATATTTTTGTAGTAAAATGGTTACCTGCGATAAACGAAAAATATTTTTTGATTGATCGCTGAAATCACAACAAACTATGAAATAATATTTTGTAGTTCTTATTAAGGAAGGCATGAGTTGTGATATATACTATAAATTTTGTTTTTATTTTAGAGAAATATATATATGTAACTCAGATTTAAACCTTATTTAGTTCCTTTAATCATTAATTATATACATATCTTCGAGGAGGTATTAGTTCTATGCTATAATAAAGAAAAGATATAAAATTTTAATATTACTTTAATTAAAGTAATTTAATATAAACATTAATTTAAGTTTAAGAGTTTAAGGAGTTGGTACTTGCATATTGTATTGAACAAAAAAACAAAACTAAAATAATACTTCAAGTTAGGTAAATTCGTTTAGTCATCAATTATAATATGTTTTAGGAATTTATATTATCCTACTATACTAAACAAAACTGGCTAGTTCTTGTACCCGGTGCATGGCAATAGGTTCACTCCACGGGACATATAACATAACAGCTGAATCGTGAAAATGTACTAAACTCCTTGACCTACACTTATAAGGGGTACAAGCAAGATGTTATGTTATCGAACAAAATATATCCTCCGGTACGAATGTGAGTAGGAGCTGTGAGCTGACATCGGAGCTCCTTATAAACTTTTTGCTCCCGTTAATCTCCGACATCGAGTGAAGTTCAGAAGCCATTAGCGGGAATGATCGCTACGGCTGTTGGGTAAATCGCTGCGAAACTAGATAGTACTATCGCTGGAAATACTTTCAATATCGTATGATATGCTCGCACTTCATTGGTAACAATAAATTCGATATGACACCGCATGTGAGTATGAAGAGAGTTGTTAATGTGGAAGAAGTATATCATTAGTGCATGAACAAGGTCTCCGCCTACTCTAACAGACCTGGAGTGACGATATATTAATAACTATTGTAATAAATATACATGTAGGTATAGTTTTCGCCATCAACAATTTTATAATCTTATTTGGAAGCGTACGTATTAGTGTAAGAAGTTTCACAACAGATCAAGAGTTAAAAGGCAAGCTCATTTTTCCCTATTAGCTACTGAATTGTCATTCTTGGATATTCTACAAAATAACTGGGGTTTATTAAGCAGGGGACTGGATTTGTCACGGATACGACTGTTGGCGGCGCATAGATTTACGATCGCCAAGTTGGTCGGCACGTAATTTATAGCGGCCAACTTTCTTGGGTATAAATAATATTGCGAAAATGAATCACTAGGTCGCTGAGTTTATTCAGTTTTAGTATCTTTGTTACTGGTGATATATTGACGTGTATTAGATTTGTAATGAAATTATTTGTTATTTGTTTTGTTAATTGTAGTTATTGCTTGATTTTTAGTATTCTATGTAATATTGTAAAAAGTAGTCAATTATTCATCAAATTCTTCTGTGCTTACTAGTAGCACTTATGTGTTATTATTTATATTAAAAAGTTACATTTTATAAATAAATTTATTAATTGTGAACTAAATGTGATATTAATATTCAATTATTTAATAATAATACACTAAATAAAAATAATAAATATTCATTTTACAATATTAAACAAATAACGACGACAAAAAAGGAAAACAGATGTTATGCAGTATTTTATTTAAATTTCGAATATTCTATAATACAGTTATTTTGCCGCGAACCTAGTACCTAAATTTTGATTTATATTAAAGGGTTTGCTGACTTTCTACGTCCTAAGGGATGGCAACACATCCGAGTTTCCAAATACGTGGATAATAAGAATAATTCTGATGGACAAACGGAACATGGAAGATGATAAGAACAAATCATCGTCGGGAAGGATACTTTGCGCTTATTTCAAAACTGCAGTTATTACAAATAACTTGTACTTTTATTGGTATATTTAATTAAAATACATAAAGTTTAGAAATTATAAAAATCCACAAGGTTGATTTCGTTGGATCTGTAAATTTTGTTTTTGAATATAGGTCATCCCTTGTAATTTTTAACCTAATAGAAATTTCATAATCATTTATAATATTTTAATATTAGGTTTAATCCTCATTCGAATATTATTTCATTATTTCTAAACTCTACCTACCTACATTTTTGGAATAGGTACGTTTATAAAAAGTACACGGAATGCCAAGCGTGATGACTATGGCAAAAGCTCCCAAGATGGCAGTCACATATAATTCTCAGACCGGTTCTACGTTAACAGAAAAACACTTCCCTTTAACCAATACACCAACCTGAAGTCAATCTCTGTCTCATTTATGCTCTATTATAACACCTTGAACCTATTTAAAGACCCTTGAACACCTATTTCATCTGGAACATTAAATACTAAAGCGCTTCAGCCGCTGTTTCGCATTATATACGTATTTACTCAAATCCGAAATCAGCGGCTAGATTTTATACACTATCATAAAGAGATATTAAACGGCTAGACTTATAAAAGGAATTTAGTATTCATTGCGTGTACAGAGAGAGGAAAATACTCATATAATGTGGTGTATTATATTACGATTTAATAAATACTGGATTCCCAGACCGGATATCTCTCGTAATAAACGGTTGGGAGCAGATATAAATTTATTATGTGAGGTATTTACGCTATTGTACTGAACTATTACTAGATGTTACATTATTAAACATCCTGTACAACAATAATAAATCATATCAATTGTCAATATTCCTTGATTACAATTTATTTACTTATTTTTATACAACTCCAAGTATCCGAATTTGTAACATTTTGTCACATTAAATCTATTTGTGGTGACTCTCTATTCCTGTTAGCGGATTTTTGAAGCATTTTCAGTACACTATTTTAAACGTATTAAAATCATGCATGTACAATCTCCAAACATTTATTTCAAACAATAATTTGTTATAGCATTAGCATCTAAGGAGTCCAACACAACCTCACCAGTCTATGATGCACCCTGCTGTACACCTGGCTGATCGCGGTACAGCGTAATCTACATACTCGTAGGTACAGCTAAATGCCTGCTGGTGTAGCAGCCGTAGCGGCGTAGGCGATGCGAGAAGTTATGCTGTGCTATTCCCACTCCACGTACCCAGCGTAAGCAGATCTCTTAACAAAACCCAACTCAACCAAACCCAAGCCCCTTAGCAAACACCTTTTGTGTCCAATAGTGGCCTGAGATAAACTGGTCATGATGATTCACGATAACAACACACTATTCCAACCTCACTAGTATATACAAAATTAAGCATTCATAATAAGCAAAAATGTATTTGTGACACGCCCAAGCCTTGAGCAGTTTTATCACAAATGAAATATCTGCAAATAGTAGTATAAAATTCCACCTAAATAAATTTTATGCGCGGACGAACTGGTCCTTATAATAAATCTTCGAGCGGCTCACGTGACAAACCCACCCATCTCTATTATTACAGAGACAATAAATCAATCGGATAGGGGAGGGGGATGGCACCCTTCATGTAAGTATATGAAGACCCTTCACTATCATCGTATGAATAATTCTTCCTTTGTCTATCCTCGTATTATCACGGCGGTGTTGCAAGCGCCTTGATTTATTGCTATCAATATACAATTATGTTCGTGTTATATTCATGTCAGGGTAGTGTAATTATGATATAATTTCTACCAAACGCTACTTATAATTTTCAGGTCCACATGATGTAGGAATTACGCAACAAAAATATGCCTTAAAGAACGCTATGTAGAATTTTTGATTTAACTATAGGTCTATAGGTTTTTTCTTTCGCCGCTATAGCACATGATATACTTATAATATAATTTTAAAAATGTTCATTTAAAATGAAGGTTTTAAGAAAAAAAACGTAATACAATCGCGCGTGGAGATAGCCGCGTGCCCGCATGTCATTTAGCATGCGGTCGTAAATCGCCTAGATAATACGTAGCGGTTATGAGCGCCGGGTAAATACACCGATAATTATAAGCTCACTAGCTTAAGCTCGTAGCATTAAAATGCAGTAAATTGCACATGAGCTCGGAATATGCAGTCGACCATAAACTCGTATCCTTAGACTATTTTAAACCGTCTGAAAGGAAAGATAGGGTGAGAGATACCAGAAAATAGTCACAAAAATGACTATGACACAGATAAAAAAAACAATAATATTCCAGCTATTTTAATTTAAAACGTTTTGAAGAAATGATAAGATATACAAATGTGTCAAATTCTAATTCAAAACGACAAGCTCAACTATAATGACTCTTTTGTATCGGAAACAAGTATTTAACGCTAAACAGAGATAAAGATAGCCGCATGCTTGCATGTCGTTCAGCATGCGGTCATAAATCGCAGAGATAATACGTTGCGGATATTACGAGGCTCGGGTAAATACACCGTCTAAATAATTACGAGCCTCGGCGGGTGAAGTTTGTGGCGGTTGAAACGTGGAAAATTGCAGCATAAGGGCGAAGATGAAACTTGGAGCTGATATGTGATGTAGACATGTAAACATTTAGCGGTAATGTGGAGCCAGCAACAGCTGCAGCTCTTGATTAACTCATAAATACGCGAAACATGACGCGGGAACGTCGCCACCGGCCTTGGAATAGTTTAGCGCTTGAACTTTATTAAGCGTCTTATCTCACTGTCTGATCTCTTCATATTGTTGAAGTTTCCCTCTTAGTTTTAAGATTTGTTTCAAAATGTTATACGAAATTGTCTTGCTATAGAACATTCTAGTGTAGTACCTAACATCAGTGGCGCTTTAATACAAAGTATCCATTGTTTAATATTATATATGTACATATACTCGTATATTTAATAAGTAAGATGTATGAAGACTGGAAAGGCGCACTTGTTCAGCGTGGCAGGCTAAGGCTATAAGTTGTTTATATTTGGTCAAGATTTATTCACGCTAAAATTTTCTCTTAACACACTATAACTTTATTAAATGGTTCTTTGACCAGCAACTCTACAGGAAGATATTTAAATATAAAAATACTTGCACTTGTGCTGTCCATTTTGCTTTACTTATTTTTCTGTGTGTACATAAATTAATTAAAAAAAAAAAAGTATTTAAGACATAAGAATGTAAGATATACGCTTTGAATAGTGAGGTAGAATATAAGCCACCAGGCTAGAACAGCTAAGAAAAGTTAGCACACAAATTTTCTTATAATAAGGCAGAAAAAACGTAGAAACGGCATCTTAAGAATAAACTTTCTGAAATCTTACAATGGGAAAGCTGTGGTGCTCGAGAACATTATACGGTTCATTAAACGATAGATTTCCGAGATTGTAGCTCTTAACAGCTATCTAGTCAGTAAAATAATTTCTTACATTATCCTTCTTTAATTTTATTCCAGTTTAACAGAAGACCCGTGTGTAAGAGTAAAGGATTAAGATGATTAAATCGAAGATGCTGATGATGATAATGATAATGAGGATGATACCGATGATGCTAATGATAATGATGATAATGGTGGTGACAATGATTATAAATGATCTCTCGTTATGCTTTGTGACAATACTGATCATCAATAACCATTTCCCTTGCTGGTTGTAAAGTAGTTGATCCCAAGTGCGAACTCAATCTCACAGATATTTGAATGACGAATTTAGTCAATTAAACTAAAACTGTACATTTTTGTGCTTACTTCATAGTCGTATTGTGGTGTAATTGTCCCTGTTATGGAGTCATGACGGTGGAAAATTATAGTTATCCTTATTCACTTGTTAAGCGACGATTAGCCTCCAATTTCAGTATGAAAGTTGTAAATACATATATACATATATTTGTTTATATACATACTTACTTGTATTTTGAATTATCGTATAAAAACTTATTACCTGCCTCTTATACAGTGATTTAATATACAAGTAGTGACATCTATTGTCGATCACTAGAAGTTCATTACCATTAATACATGTAGCGAATGATTAGCGAATGATTATGAGCGAATTGTTAATATAAGAAACCAATAGACAAAGCTAGGTTCACATTACTGCCTTAGGGAGAGAAACTTTTGAATGGACGTCGATTGTGTAAGAAAATGCTATGTTAAACTTTATATATTATCTTAAGTGATATAAGAAAAGATAAATATCTCATAGTTGTATTCTTAAATGAAGCTATATTCAAGATTATAACTAGGGATAATTTCGAAATAGAATAATAATCGTATTATTCTAAAATCAATTTAATTAGTAATGAAAAGTATTTTTTTTACTTTTTAACGAAAATTGAATGAAGTGGTTGAGGAAAAGCAATACTCATCTATCTTGGTCAAATATACCAGCTACTGACGGGAGAAGAGGCAAAACTCTTGAAAACAGGCGCGCATTTAATAAAAGAGTAAGGAATATAAAAGAAGCACGTCAGGTCTGTAAGAAGAGACACATTCAGCACTCGGTGCTCTCTGCCTATCCCATAATTACCTAGCGTGAGATGACAAAAAATAAAAGCTAAGTATTAACGTGAATGGTAACTGAGCAAACGGGAAAAATAATTTTAAGTGTACATAATCTTCGGTGAACATAAGATTAATCGCCCAATAAATTACACATTAAAAAATTTTCTTTCCGATAGTTCCGCCTAGATGGCAGCACTACTATCTTACAGTAGCGGTTTTTGACACGTACGGATAATTCTACACCTTAGTTATAAAATAAATAGTTATCACACCAACATTTGTTCCGAGCGGGAATCGAACTCACAACCCCAGCTCACTAATCAAGGTCACTAAAAATGGTTCTATGGTTTTAATAAGCACATCTTTCTATTAACATAAAAGCCTTTCGACAATTACCACGTCCATTTAATAACGTAAAAGGTTTGCGTTAAAAGCGAGCCGAAAGGCGCTTTTAAAGCTATCGTCCTTCAAAATTCTTAATGTTTTTTTCTTTTATGCGCCGATACAAAGTTATTTAAGAGAAAATAAAAATGGCCGCGATGAAAGACTTAGCGAGCGCGGTCTTTACACCCTTTTCTTCAGACACTTCAATAAAATACATATTGGTGATTTGAAGCGAATATATTTTGAAATATCCTACGTAGAAATCGTAAAAGATTTCATACTGTAATGGTAACTTAGCATCAACGTTTACTCAATGAATATTGTAGAACATATGCAAGATCTCTAAATGCATAAAATATAGTTCAATGTTCTGTTGGAGTCTTTAGTTAATAAGGTGATCCGTGGCTTATAATTCTAAAATGTCACAGTAGTCAAAGCCAGTAGTAGTTTACAATGAATTACATTAAAGCATAAATGTTAGTTAATTGACTGCCTCGTTGGTCGAGCGGTTGCAAGCGCGACTGCAGACCGGAAGATCCTGGGTTCAAATCCCGGTCGTATGCTATTAGACTTTTCTAATTTAGAATTTCTTGTAGTGACTCAGAGTCTGGATTTGTGCCCGGTGTATGACAATAGGCTCACCACCTATTCCATGGGACTTAAACGTAACTGGTGAAACATGGGAGTGTACTACACTCCTCAGCCCACCCCTTCGGGGATTACAGCCGTGATGTTACGTAAAACTTAATTGTTTCAATTATTAACATCTATAGGTACATACTCGTATATTTTACTTAGCATCTTCATCAGCCTGTAAGAGTCCACTTTTGGACATAGTCCTTCCGTAATGAGCGCTATAGCGCCATGTTCTTAGCTTTCCGTATTCACATGAGTACCTTATTTTGTCATAACATACTCGTAGTTACACATACATTTACTATCTACTAAAGCCATTGTCAAAGTATCAGAATTTATACTCGGGGAATCAACAAAATCATATATGTTTACTTATATTAAGTAGACCTGTAGAAGATTTGAACACTTTAAAATATCTAAACTGCCCCCGTCCCGCTGCCTTCGCTCCTATTCTTACTACATAAAATTACATTGTAAATTGATGTCGCCATAATTCTCGAAATTTAAGTTCAGTTTATGCAACAAATCCAGATAAAAGATCGTAAATCTGCAACAAAATATAATAGATGCTGACTTTTAACCGACTGTGGACGGCTGATATTGTTTTTATTCCCAGGACACCCATCATCCCGAATCATTTAATGATTCGTTTCAAATGCTTCCGATTCCCTATAAATTATTACTATGCGACAATAAAACTTAAAAGCCAATCTTTGTAACTATGTATGTATGTGTGATTCTATTCTACGTCAGTCGCGTCAAAGACAAGTTTTCTGGGTTTTTCACCATGTTTCTTTAGTTTGAAATACTACCTGTATATTAACCTCGTGAGGGATCAAAAAAAATTACAACAAACAATATGTATTGTCGCCATAAATTTATATAAAATAATAGCATGTTATCTTGTTCTTGAGTCAAGAACTCTAAAATACTAAAACTAAACACATTCGATAGAAAATGCTCATAAGTAGATACTTAAATATATCTTTTATAACATTATTATATTAATAATGTAACCATTTAAACGTTCGTGTACTTAACAATTTCGTCTTGCCTTGAGAATTAATGTGTTTCCAGACGGGCTGTGCGGCGTTGTGCAACTGAGATGTATAAACATTGCCGCGGATGCATGTACGTACACGAATACGAGCGAGCAATTCATTGAATACAATAGTGTAACGTGCTTAGAGCGAGATTTATACGTGCGAGAATAAACACATACAAATATAATTGAGATTCATTAATTTAACTTGCTCACAACTCGTACAATAAGTCTTGTTCGTGACGTCTTAAGAAATAATGTTTAAGGTTTACACATTGTAATTTGAAACATAATGTGTAAAATGTGATTACACTAGCAGACGCTGCGCTTGCATCTTACAGTGGAATTAGTCTCGTCTTGTTTCAAAAGCAAAACTATTACGTTTTCGTCTTCTAAATGTCTTGAGAAATTTGCAACATTGTGTAACTGAAGTATTCCCGTGGTTGTACATACGGAACGAATACAGTAGAGTAATAAATTTATTGAATACAATTATGTAATTGAGGGCTGTGAGGTTTTCGAAATTTTCATTCACATAATAAGTATTATATCCCTATTTTGCCTGATAAGAATACATCTCACGAGCCCTGATGATGACGATGGCTGATGATTATGACATGTTATTGTTGAAATATTTACCTTTTTTTCTCACCGTATTAAATTTAGCCTACCTGGCTTCATTGAAGGTTACCGGTTCCGGTCCTATTGAAGTTTATTGGAAAATAAAAGAAAAAATGCCTCTTCTATAGACATATAGACATCTCCTTATAAGTAGGTACATACCATATAGAATAAACATTGAGCCCCAGTATAATATTATGATTATAATACCATAATGATATTCATGAATTCGAATTAATTCGTGTAACTGCAACTGCAAGTGCTCGCCTATCTAAGTTTCCAACAAATATACCGAGATTAATGCTCATCTATAAGAATATTACTAAGTTAATACCTAAACTGTCCAAAGCTCAGGCAACTGTCGAAATATAACGAAGGAAGTCGACACGAAATTAAATGGCGTAAACACAAAATAAAGAGGCGTCCTTCAATATCTAGGAGCACATTAATTTAATGTTCTGTTTATGAATACTAGCAGTATAATGTTTCGTATCTCAATAATTTCAAAAAGGTACAAATTATAAGGCTATTACTGTATTCATTTCTTCTACCTGGAGTTTACCTTGAAATTATTGCCTCTCTGCCAATAAATTATTTATATATTCTCGTGTATGTACATATTTTTCTATGACTGTTTGGATTTAAAGAATATGAATAAATTAATAAACATTAAAACTATATAAACAAGAGTATCTTTACCAGCCCAGCATTCGAAGCGTGTTCTAAAAACAACATGCTCTAAAAAGCCGCACGCGAGAGAAGTGAGTCAGATTTGCATTGGTGCACATTAAATACTCTCGGTAACATGGGCTCGAGAAACAACGAGAGCCGTCGGGAAATACATTTGGTATACCGTTTAATGCATTGGTGCCTTCAATGTTTAGCATTTAGAATTTAAACAAGTTTTTAAATACAATTTTGTTGTAATAATTATATCTAATACTTATTTTTAAATACATTGATTCCATTGTGTGGGAAACCATAGTAGAAGATGCATGTTTATAAAAGATGTTCATTTACTAATCGTAAACGTAACATCACACCTGTGACCCCCGAAGCGGTAGGCGGAACGTGGTACACTCCCACGTTTCACCAGTTACGTTTACGTCCCATGGAATAGGTGGTGAGCCTATTGCCATACACCGGGCACGGATCTAGACTCCGAGTCACTACTAGAAATTCTAAATTAGAAAAATCAAATATCACCTGACCCTGGATATGAACCCAGGACTTCCGGATCGGCAGTCGCGCTTACAACCACTCGACCAACGAGGCAGTTAATGTTGTTCATTAACTGATTATTAAATATAACCATACACAATTGTTTTACATGTGTTTTACCAAATACTAAAAGTTTTATGTGAAATTAAGCATTTAACTTAACGTAATTGGTATTCTCGTCGGCACCTTTCTATAGGAGATTTAAACAGAAGCTTGATGCAGAGATGACGCTTAATAGGCGACATCTATGTTTAGACTGAGACAAGCTGATGAAGATGATATTGGTTTTACAAAATAACGTTTTACGGCTAAGGATCGCTTTAATTTTATATGAACCTAGAAAAGCGATATATCATTTCAGAATCAGATTGGAGTCGCGTCGTTATGTATATTACAAATGACATGAATAATTTACCTTTTCTTTTTAATTACATTTTTCATTGCTGGTTCAATTACTTCGGCAACTGTCGTCAAAGGGCGGTCACTTCCTGCTTCGTTACCGGTCCGTTCCAGACCGCCGCCGAAGTCGTTCGACTGCGATAATTCAGTGTACCAGCCGTACAGTTACTGTAGAGGGACCTTTTATACTTAAATGCAATTTGGAGTCTATCAAAAGACCACCGGTTTCAGTCCCGTCGCAGCCATTTGTCAGTGAAACTTGCGGTTTTTATTGGGCGCGATAAAATGTGGACGGGTTGAATTAAGAATACCCTTTTTTAATTTAAAAACAACGGTTTCGTTCGCCTTATATGTAAAATTTTGTGTGGCAAACGTCTTAGAACCACGAGTTGCGTGAAGTTTAATTCTCGGTGTTTCCATTTCAAGTCTCCTTCTATGTTAGTTCTAAACGAGTAGTCTGTCATTGTTGTATTTAAGATAAATCATAATTTTAGTTCACATAGAAAAGGAATGCATAAAGCTATTTATATTTAACATGTGTAGAAAATATCATGCGACACAAAAGAAAAACATTTAAAGTAACCATTCATACTGCCAATAGTAAACATATAATTATTGAGCCATTAAACAATGGCAGTATAAACAAAGAAAATGAATAAAGTTTATATTTCAAATTTGATTAATTGTGATCCAATTCGGTCATCTGGACTGCCATTACCTTATATTAAACAATTACAAGCCTATTATACGCTCTATATTTAACTAAATCTTGTTCCCATCGTCACAGGCTTTTCCGTCCGTTGCTGAAAATAGGCCTCTCCGATATTACGCTACTAGTGCGATATCCAGTTTGTCCTCTCTAACCTTTGCCAGTCACTTTGCGTATATCGTCACTCCACCTCGATGGAGGACGACCTACGCCACTTTTGCCAGGGTTCTTGAGTCTAATGTCTGAAGTATTACCTATCGGTCGTTCTCATCTATTTGAAAATGCAACGAAACACGTCAGCGTCTAGGACAATACATTTTCTCATTTTCATCAACATTATCTACGCTTATATCGTACCACTATCGATTATGGATCCCCTTTCAGAATAAGAAGGGTCGCAGCAATAGTCTGCCACGCTGGCCAAGTACACATTTACATCCCTTTTAAGATTACTTGGCAATATCCACTTTCGTGTCGATGTAATTTTGTAACTTTCTAGTGACCGCTTTCTTAGTCTAGTAGTTGAACGTACAATTGCTAAGCGAGGGCATTCGGTACTGGATCCGAGTACTATTGTTTTGCTTTTTACTTGAAACATAAATTTGTCTTAGCGTGTATGGCAATAGGCTCAAGAGCTATTCTAGGACCTATAACATAGCAGGTGAAACGTAGGACTAGAACACTCCTTTGCCTACCCCTACAGAGAAATATAGGAGTGAAGTTATGTTGTCGTAGAAGTTGTTGTTGTACCTATATACATAGCACATGTAGGAACTAAGCCTGGAGGTATCACACGCGCCACGATCTCCTTCACTCCTGTTATCATATTCAATTAACTTGTGTGAGTATTAATATAGCTATAATACGATACTGAATTCCGTTGAGTTCCAACGAGTAGGTACATACTGCTGATCGGTGTATAGTACAGCAGTGTCACTGATCTGGAACAGATGTGGCCTTATTAATTAGGCAATTCGGCCTAAACGCGACAGGCCTTGTCTTGTACGCATGTTAAATTACTTATTGTATATTAATTAATGTCTATTCCTATATATTCACCCCAGGTTTCTTACGCGGTGCGCAGTGAAAGACAAATATCTCTATTCCTAATTACCTGAAGTACTACACATATTACTCTCTCCGTACAAAAAAATGTCACTTTTGTATTCTATGGCTAACAAGGAATTCCGGTCAATTGGAAGTTTAGGTTTCCTGTTCATAAGATAGGTGTTCATTGCTGGTCATGGATATACATATAACACAATAAGGTCGTCGCAGACGGAGCTATAATATACGTATATACGATATATATTGTGACGTTCGAGCGACCGCACACGTAGCTATATTTCATCGTCTATATATTCAAGAGTGCCCCAAGACTAATAAATGTAAGAACTTAAATGTTAAGAGGATTTAATACAAAAAATATTTAATTCATGGCCTCATTTCGCCCATATGGTGCCATAGCTCAGTTTGATTCTGTACAATTGATTATTAATTGTAAATTGAAGTGTCATACATCACTGAAGTACTGATGTCATTGAATCAGTGCACATGTGACTTAATTAATGAGGTAATTCCGGCTTAATAGAACAAGCCGTGTCTTGTAAGCTTCTGATAGCCAGCAATTCCATATATATTGATTATAAACTTAACTAGATTAAATTATGTACCGACCTAATTTATGTGTTTTTCGGGAGAGCCCAACTATTTAGTTGTATGGAGTCTGTGCTACGAGAGCTGCGATCAACAGAAACTCATAAAGTAGGACCGAAATCTCCAAAAAGCACCGTTACGTGAGTCGTATATAGAATCATAGATAGCTAAATTAAAATATTACAGACTTTTTCGACACTATTTTACAATTTAAAATTCCAAACAATGATTTTACTATTGTGCAATTTCGTTGTGAATTTCAAAATTTGTGTACAACTTTTAACACCTTTTGAAAACTTTTTTCCATTTAGGGGTTGTTTTCGAAAGTTTTCTTGCCTGCCGCATATCTGGGTTACAACTGGGAACGAAACTATTAATAGCTACGTAAGGCATATGCATATATATATAGATCAGTACATGGTTATGTATTATTATTTTGACGTTACGCCAGGTCCCTAACGGTAGTCAGAAAGCACCGACTGCCAAAAACGCCTATCCTTACAAACCTGACAAACTTCCATATTCAGCACTTTTTCAAACAAGCACACTTTTTCAGAATCCTAACCTATTTTTGCGAATAACAGACCAATTTTTTAAAACTATTTATATTAAAAAATATGGCCAACACGCAGAAGTCCACCTGATGATAAGCGGTCATCGTCACCTATACCTAGATATTTGCAACAGCAGCGGAGCTTTCGGTAAGACTGTTGTCTGCTTAATGCGTGCATACATATGTATGTCTACATCAGTAACGATTTTTTGCTCACACGCGTTCTTGTTGTTTTCAATGTAATTTTTTCCAAAGTTACAACATTCCTTGACAGAAAAAAGTGGCGATGAACTTCCGCTAATGGCTTCTAAACTTCACTCGATGTCAGAGATTAACGGGAGCAAAAAGTTTGTTAGAAGGACGATTTTGACGCACTTCGCGTTTCTACAGATTTTAGGCGTTTTTGACAGGTATCAAAATAAGGAACTGTAAAATTATATTATACTCATATTCAGATAGCGCTTGAGGCATACTCTTATAAACTGAATGAGGACTATTTAAAGAAGATTTCCTGGTTCAATGAGTAGACGTTTCAGATTGTTTGTTTAAGAATTGAATGTCCTATGTATAATTTTAAGAAAATTGCATAAAAAAGAATTTAATGAAATGCAATTGACATCACCTTTTGTGGAATCACATAATAAGATCACATCATCAACCTATCTCAGTCCACTGCTGAAAATAGGCCTCCTCACTGGGAGTTTTGTCCATAATCTCCACGCAGCAAGGAAACTGAGGATCACAGAGCACGGCTTCTCGCACCGCCTCCGCTGTATCCTTCAGCAACCAGAGCATTACGGGAAATTACTACAAGCTATCAATATCACGATTTGTAACATCTTGGTATTAACGTAAGCCAAGCCTAAGTACCTAGGATAAACCATTATGCAATATGCATTTGCTGAATTGGGTTAAGGCTTAACTGATAATATAGGCAGTGCGATTGCACCTAATCCTGTGGGCGGAGGAACGCCGGAACATCTTCATTTAAAATTTATAGCACAAACTAACAGTGCAGTGTGGGCATGATGAAATTTAATTTCAACGCCACATATTTTGTTAATTCTACTTTGTTTATACATATATTTGAAATATATCATGATCATTATCATCATTAGATACGTACATTCACATCTACCCACCGCACTTTCTCTCTATCACCCAGGGTTTACAGAGAGAGTGTCATTAGACATTAACTTTGCCCTTATACCGCCTTCTTTAAAGTATACACAAGCATAAATGTGTTGCCAGAAACGCATTGGCATCTTCTTTGATGTCGCAAAAGTCCATAAGCGACGGTGACCATAGATAAAACTTATATTACCGATCGAAAGGTCTGGAGTTCGATCCCCGCATCGGGTAGTAGTAGTAGTTAATTAAAAAGCTATTTTAATATACCTACTCATTTATTGATGAAATATTATTAATCAGAAGAGCGACGGTGCAACGGTTAAATCTGTTGCGTAAGCCGATTTATTTAGCCTTAACCGCCAATTATTAATTAGATTTTAATAATTAATGAGCCTGTACAATAATGTGTCCAATTTCAGTTCTCAATTTGAAATATTTTTTTCGTGCAGTAGATATTATATAAAAAAGATAAGTGCTTTTTTTATTAAATGATATCCCTCTGATAACTTAAGATTAAGTTGTCATACTGCCAAAGTGCTGGTTGGTAGACTACTAGTGACAAATTAGACAATCAATTTCACTAAATAATTCCGAATTCCGTTACAAAAGGCCTAGTTGCACGTTTTTTGAATACAATAAATAACATACAAATCAATTAATTTATTACATAATTACACATATTATTGTATTAAAAAGCATAGTATTTATTCTAGACCTTGCTCTTCCGAACGGTTTGTGATACATGACATTCATAAAAGATTCAAAATGGCCGCCGTTCTTAAATCCTTACAGAATGTTCCATTTAAACCTACCTTCTGTTTAAAACCTTGAACTTTACTGTTAAGTGTAGCTAATAATTTCCAATTCGCTGTTTTCTCCACCGTGAAGCCCAAAACCATTGATAAAACATTATACATTAGAAAAAGCAAGTCAGATCTACAATGATATAGTAAATATTTGGATCCCGGTGCTCCCTGCCAACCCCGCGAGAAACGTGACATGACGAATTTAAATTCAATTTGGAAAAACTACATTGTGGCAAAGTAGGTGTCCGTAATAATTTCTTAAAGCTGTTATTCTGTGTATATTTGTTCCTCAATGATATAGATGCTTCATTTAGTTAGTGTACAGGATATAGAACAAAATTGGATTATCACTCTTCACTTGTATGAAACATGCCTGTATTTCCAAGAAGAGTTTGAGCAAACAAGTGTATACTCCTGTACTTGCGCACTCAATCACGAGTCCTTTAAATTATAAGTATAATAATATACAAATTAATATATAAATGAAATAAATATAAAGATTAATGTTTTAAATATAAACATTGAAAACCAAAAATATAACATCCTATAAAATAGCATGTCGTAGAAAATCTGTCTCCAAAAGTTGTTTCCACACTTGACGGGAGCCGAAGAGGCTTCGACGGAGATTTAAAATCATCCAACCTGAATATTGCACAGCTGACGGAATCCCCTACTTACCCACGTTTTCACGCGAAACGATCTGAAAAATGAAAGACGGATCCGGCCTCCGTTTTTTAGAATGGATATTCTCTTAACTCTCCCTTTTAGTAGGGAGGTAACTATTAAATATTAGCGAGATCAAAAGGAATAGTTTAAAATAGATTTTAGCAGTTCTACAATGTACTCGTAGGTGTTGATGTAGGTATGTTTTGAATGTTTTATATACCTACTTTGATAATATTTTTATATTCGAATAGAAAAACGTTTTACTAATTAACAATAAAAACAGAACAATGAATTGGAGTACAATTAACAATAAAGGCGAGGGATATTTAAAAGAAGAAAACTACCATACTCGTAGATAATACATTGTAAAAAATTAACAATAATAGCGGTAACGATAGACAGAAGGACAGATTTGACAAAATTAATTATTTGCTTATATTTGGTCATCATTAGCCTCTTGTCGACAAGCACTGGATACCGGCCTCTCCAATAGCATGCCACTGAGCACGATCTTCAACTTTTCGAATCGAAAGGCTGTCAGCCATTTTGCGTTTCATTACACCCAACTGGAGAGCTTCCTACACTATGTACATTTTATTATTAAGCCAATTATAAAGCTAAATTAACTGCCATTCTCAATTCGCGATTATTCATCCTACCGTACAAAATAAACAGGCTTCATAGGCAGTGTGATAAAAAATATTTGTTATTAAAACAAAGAATAACTTTGTGCATCCTGATATTTCTAACCATACTGAATGCCCGCTTATTTTAAAATTATTTTTCTTTCTTTAGATTTTATTTGAAAAAGTTTACTCATGGACAACCGAATACTTTTTTGCCGTTAGTTATTACAAACCATTTAGGGACTTAAAATG
>DWME01003365.1:0-18492 GCA_018244795.1 Parelbella ahira ahira | reverse complement strand
GTAACTCTCGACAGCACATCGGATAGGAGCGTTCATGTTCGACCCTCGCGGCTTTTACGTTGATCTTGAGGGTAAAAGGGACGACTTTTGTACACTTCCTGAACTAAGGGTTACAATTTATTTTATCTTCAACGGATTTTTTATACATATGGATTAATAAAAGTGTTTCAACGAAATCTTTGAGTCAAATTTAATACTTGGTTACCTGTTTATTATATGCAGTCTTTATAATTAGTATTTAATGCTTTAATTTTATTCTTTCAATGCCTTTTAATTATGTTTCTTTAGAACTTTACATTTGATTTTTAATTAGATTGAAACAAAAATATAAATTAATATTTTTTACCTACATAGGTACGGGTTTTGTTCGTGTGGTAAAATGAATAGTTTCCATGCAATTATTTTAACCATTTTATCCTATTAATTTAATTTTAATCTATTAATACGTGATCTATTCTGTCTGTATATTCCAAGACAATTTGGCTCAAACAAATATTTACGTCGCATGTCTGGACTCGGGTACGGGTTTCTTCTGGATCTGCCAACCTACAATTATCCAGCGTCGCAGACTATGGCCCTAATCTCTCTCTTTTTAATGTTACTTCTTAATTCTGCAATTAATAATTATTCAGGTATCCTGTATGGCACCAGTTTCGCAGTGGAATGAAAAACGGTTGGATGATAATATTGTAGTAATTTTTTATAGTGGAATGATGATATTTCTTCCGTAAAAGCATACACTGCCACGCTTCTCCAGTGCAGATGTAATTTTAGAGATCACTTACAATCTGAAACCGCGTGAGACTTACGAGCACTTTCAACAATGTACATTAAAAATTACAAAAACATTTTAGTGGTTGTCTCGAGATAACGTAGGACATACTTAAGCATTTGTACTGTGATAATGTTTCTTTGTTACGTAACACTATTCTATATATTTAACAGATACACTTTGCTGTGTCCTAAAAGTGTGTATACCGGGGACATTAGAAAATGGAACATGAAATTTATTATCACTTTCACCGACAATATGGTGTAAAGTGCCAGTACAAACACATCTTATAAATAAGACTTAAAGTCGCAACAAAGTAAATGTTATCTATCACTATTGTTACTAAAACAAAATTGTTAAAAAGCTTACATATTGAAGATTCTTCTATTTTTTATAGATTTTCGTACACAATTATTTTGTCTTTGTTTGTTATCGTGTCAACATTTCAGTGTTAAAGACTTCACCTTGTATAACGCTTAACATATGAATTGCAACTTCCGAGGAAAAAGGACGTCCTTCAGGTGGAGTGACGATATACGCAAAGTGGCTGACAATGGTTGGATACGAAGAGCTGGAGGTCGAGCTCAGTGGCGTGCTATTGGAGGGAGGCCTTTGTCCAGCATTGGACAAGAGCACGCTAATGATGATGATGAATACCACTAAGCATGAAACCGCGCGTACAACCCTTATTTTGAGATGTTACCGAAGAATAACGTAATAAATTAAGTAAAAAGCCATTGAAAGCGATTATTTTTATCGAAACGATTTTCGTGATTATAAAGTGTATTGTAAATTGATGATAAAATAATGACTTGAATTCGAATTTGAATGAGTGATAGGCTTTATATATATGAATTGTGTACAATCAAGTTCAGAATACTTTATTGTTAAATTGTAACACCAACTGGTGCTAATGAGGTGCATGATTAAACTAACAAACGACGCATTAGTGAGCTTTGTCGCGGCGTTGTGTGATTAATATTAAATAGTTTATAAACTGAATGTTTTTGTTCAGTGCAATGGTGTATTAAGTACAGGTGTGCACATATGCGTTAATAATAGATTGATGCGTCAATAATAATTGATTGTTTGTAGTTGATTTATTGTTTGAAAAGAGTAGCAAGTGAATAGGCAATAGTTACAATTGTACATCATCATCAGCCTGTTCTCGTCCATTGCTGGACATAGGTCTCTCCAATAACTCGCCATTGAGGTCGATCTTCAACTCTTCGCATCCAACCACTGCCAGCGACTTTGCGTATGTTGTCACTTCACCTAACCAGAGGGTGTCCTACGCTACGTTTGCCAAGACGCGGTCTCCACTACAGAAGACGTCTACTTCAACGGTTATCGGTTCTGCGACAGATATGACTATGATATACGATAGAGATAAATATATATCGATGAGACAGACTAAGGTTGACTGAGACTATCGCCCATGTGCCAAAGCAGGTTCTTGCCCATAACGTGCACCCTGGGCATGTGGATTGGTAATGAAAAGAACTTTTCTGCTGATTTCTATTACTGTTGCTTTGGAACTTCTGCTGTTTTCGAAGGTCAGATCATTAAGCTGTGCTTAAGTAAGCTGCGTCACTCCGAACAGCCAGTCGGTCGTCGGCAGTCGGCTGTCTACAGCCGGACAATAATAACAATAATTAATATTGACAACCATAATATTATTTATGATATTATATGATACGTAAGCGTAACTGGTAAAACGAAGGCGTGCATTCCACTCCTCTGCCTAGCCCTTTTGATATTACAGCCGTGAAATTCCGTGTTTTATATTATTGATTGGTTTGTTATTAATGTACATATATTATATCGTAGTAAGTAAATGATATATTGGGAAATAAATAGGATTTTTTATCTCTGCCCGTTGATGATGCGGGCACGCGGCTTGCATTTTGGTTTGCGTCCAACCGCGGCGATAATATATTGCATCACAATTCGTACCTGTTATGTAAATAACATTCACGATAGCGAAACGACTAATAATGGTAAAGTAGAGCTGGGGGCTGAAAATGATATGTGCACTTACAAACATCATCAATTGTTAATTATACATATATTATTTATATGCACACATGTATGAATAAGCGTGATATTATGTTATCATCTATTTACTGATATTTAGTCATCGGTGCCCTCTGTCTATCCCATAAGAGAACTGGCGTGATGACATAAATATGAAAAACATAATCTTCTTCATTAGCAATGATTGGTTTTTTTGTGTTGGATAGGTTCTGTTATAATGAGAAGCGTTAAGGCCATCGTGTGACACACTGCTATTACTTCTTTGGAAGCTAATGTAACCCTTTATTTAAGGTTCTCCAACGAGAATATTTTATTTTCCACCACTTGTGACCCATCTAAGAAATTGTATGACTTTGACCACCATAACATATCACTAATAGATCTCCAAGCGCTACCAACATTCTATTACGTACACAGCGGAACGCTATCAATAATTTGTTAAGTAAATAAATCCGGGGCTGGTGTAATATTCGTCGTCCATTACCGAAATAGCTTCCGTCATTAGAGCCAAATATGGCACGAGTGGAGTGACAAAAACTATCAATAACTGTCAGCAAATATTTATCATGTTCACAATTAGGGATAAAGCCATGGAAACTTGCGTAACCGAAGTATACTTGGTTGACGGTAATGGAGATCGAAAATCATTTGTATATTTCGTAGAGCAAGGCGAATTATGCTTTACATTACCATTAACGCGGTCATACATATAATAAATGGTGTATGTTTAATCAATCAAAGCTGATTATGTGTACGCTTAAGAATCAGTAATTTGATAGAAAAATACATTGTATACGAAATTAATTATAGTACCTACCCTTTATTACGGAGGAACAATAAATAAGCTTCATGTTTATGCCTATGTGTGCCGAAATGTCTTCATGTTTGAAATCATAGCGTGGATGTGTGGAGATTGCTGCTATGCGGCAGTGATAGATGCAGTGGTTTTAAGTGCATAAGAATTGAACGGCGTATATTTAATCACAACTACGTCAGTCTTAAAATTTTGAGGATCAAGACAACATAGTTTTCATATGCTACGTCGTAGCCGATCGTCGTAGCCAATCGTCGTAGCCGATTGTCCTAGCAAGCCGTACTTTATCGCCGTAGCAGTTCGTAATCGATTATCGTAGCAAATGTTAACAATTTAACGCTAATTACTTTGTGTAATATCAAGGTGTTGGTTTTAGTGTGAAAGTTAAACAATCAAATTGAAAACGTAACATTATGCCTGTAATCCCTGTAGAGGTAGGCAGAGGAGTTTAATACATTTCCACGTTTCAGTTACGTTTACGTCCCACTATGGTATTTGTAGGGACAATGATATTAACGGCGCGAAAAGTTAGCTTTAAAACAAAAGCGACGCTTCCAGTTGATATCGTCCGAATTCTTTTAGCAATTTAAAATGTGACCGGGGTTGGAAGTAATGTAAAATAAAATAAAGCGTTTCGAGTTTCATTAACAATGCAAAGCGCAGACCCGGGGGTCCAACAATGAAGACTAATTGCCGGATCAGAGACACGAACGGCTATATTAAGAGCGGCGGCATAAATGTTGAAACGTATCATTCCTCAAATATAACTTATATATTTAAATAACACAATTAATATTATTATTGATAATGGACATTTTCATAATAATAATAAAAACAATATTTATAAATAAAACTTCATGTATAATGTCCTTGCGAGGCATGATTGAGGCTCAGATGAAATTTATTTTATATTTAATATTATTATTTAATATTAACAATAGATGAAAAAAAGGTTTACATACGCTAAATGTAATTTTGGGAGTTTCATCAGACAAAACAGGAAGAAGGAATGAATGCATATATTATATTCGAGGGGCTTCAATTTTATATCTGATTCTATTTGTATTCAATTGCTTGGGAGGGATTAACCACATTGTCCCAGTGTGAATTGGTGGATATATGGATCAAAGGTCAATATGTACTTCTACACTGAATTCTTCGAAGTATACTGACTGGTATACCCAAATATATAGAAACTGGCAATGACTGTTAAATTTACTGAAGGGCAGTAATATTTGTGAATATTTGGTATTTGCGGTCACTTATCTAAAAGCTGACCGCATTGTCTGTTTAAATAAGATATCGCTTGTATACCGCAACCGCATTATTAGTGCAAACGTATACCGTCGGAACATATAACAATTGTAATAACATATAGCGTGCACTCTGAATTTGTCTCCAGTTATGTTAATAGGTTAACGCCTTATTACACGGCACACATAACATAATCTGTGAAAAGAACAAGTAATACGCTCCCCTGTTATCCCCTTTGCAGGCACACTTGCCCTTTGCAAATACAGGCGTGATATTGCTGTGTTGTGATTTAAAAGAAAAAATCCCTTGTGTTGTGTTGTTCTAATAATGCACTTTAAGTATAAAAAATATTTCTCATAATTTTTATTTATTACCAATATATTTGTTCCTACAATTTTTAACTCGATAATAAACTATGAAAGAACAAAACGCTTGCACTCAAAGTGTATTTTTTGCGGAACTGTTGATTGTAATCACCTATTAAGGCCACCGTTATCCATTTTGCAGCGCATATCCCCAAAGGAACGAATGGAACCCGAACGCTACGAGTATGTATTTTACATTTTTCCTTTAAAAATTGTACTCAAAGACTTATTCGTAGTTCATTTTGACTAACAGTATCCATACTCCCAGTATCCATACTTTTACTGGAGTTCTATCTGTGGTCAAGGTAATAAAGCATGACAGTATAGTACCACCACATAATTATGTGTAAATATCCTCGAATAGGTTTTGAAATTCTAACAAATTTTGTTTCAGATGACATGAACAGAAGGTGTAATAGATTTTTAAAATTAAAATTTAAAAAAAGTTTAATTTTAAAGGTATTAAATGCAGTAAATGAAATTAATTGTACAATAGTTCCCTTTACGTTACATTCTGAGAAACAAAGAGAACAGAACACAGTGTTATACAATTTTTTTTTTTCATTTGAAATAAGGCGAACTATGCACGGAAGTTTATAGATGCGTCAAATATAAAGCAATGCGTTGGAGACACAGGCCAATGTTAACTGTATTTTGTATAAATGTCATCACAATTAACCGTAATTATGTAACATAAATTTGTAACAGCTGTTTACAAAGTTCTTTAAGGCGTGTGAAGGCTGCCAACCCACTGAGAGGAGAACCATGTCACACAGTTGAACGTTGATATTGTTAATAATGATGACAATCTAATTTTCGATACTGACTGTTGATATATAAAAGTTACATGATAAGTAATTAGATAGTTTAGGTTAGTAAAATTTGTTATACATGAACATTTTGAAATTATGTTAATGTTGCAAAAACAATAAATACAAAAATTTCTTAGAACTGTCGCGTGGTATTGCATATGTGCTTTACAAAGAAGACAATAAGTATTTTTTTATATAATTACGCCAGGTTCCTTACATATTACATATTAAGGAGCACTACTACAGTACTTCTACATATGACAAAACAAAGGTTGGGTATGTAAAAAGGAAGTAAGTGCAATAAGCGCAGTCGAGGTGAGGTCATAACGCCGAATGCCCGGCTTGACTCTCACCGAACGCGTTCACAATGTAGATCTAAGAAAGTAGCTTTGTGCGAAATAGAAAATTATTACCAGTAAGGATATTGTCACATATTACACTATATTTAAGTACTACTGCCTCGTTGGTTGAGTTCAAATCCCGGGTCGGGTGCTATTAGATTTTTCTAATTTGAAATGTCTAGTAGTAACTCGGATTCTGTAATTGTGCCCGGTGTGTGGCAATAGGGTCACCAGCTATTCCATAGGACTTAAACGTAACTGATGAAACGTGGGAGAGTACTACACTCCTCCGCCTACCCCTTCGCGGATTTCAAGCGTTATATTACCAGTACTAAAATACGGAACAATATACGTGCGAATGCAACACACGCCTGACCGGTTTTTTCTTTACCGTCAGAGCTGAATGCTTAGTCTGCGCAACAATTATATAGACGCTTCAGGCGGCAAACTGGAATACTTCGGTGGAAAATCTATCTATGGATGCAAATGCACGTGTAAATTTTAATACAACTTTTCCATTTTATTTTCCGCGCTACATATTTTCTTTATAACTCAACGACGATTCAGTCTAGTGATGCTTTTGAACGTGTAGTTATGATAATTGCAAGTCTTTGTTATCTTTATATGTTATTTTGTAGTTTCCTCTGTACTTTTTTGCGTCATAAGCGAATTAAATTTATTCCTTTATTACATAGAAGACCGACATAATGTATATTAATATAGACAAATTATAACAGAAATAAAAAACCAAGGCTGGATGTCAGTTTTTGTTGTGGAGTTGTAGTGTACAATTACAATAATAATAAGCGAGTTACATAGTCGAGCGAGTTATAACCGTAATTTATAAACGAGATATATATTTAGACGCATTCTAATGCGTTTTACATGTACTCGTAGATGTAGATAAGAACAGAACTATTCTGTGTAATTATAAAAAATAGTTAGTGAATTAGATTTAGGTGAGGTACGATTATATTCAGCTGAGCTTTTACTCTACTGTTCGAACTTTATCCACGAATACTTGTACCTTAGTAACTTCTGCTAATTTATTCCCCTGTAAGGCTGTGTTGTGTAAAGCGTTAATGGTTATTGTTTCAGTCTCAAGGTGAAATAAATCTTCAGTCGAAACTTGTAACTGTTCTTTCAGTGTTTTGTACGATTTGTAGCAACGTTCACGTCACGGATTGTGTGGTTTAAATGTGTCGATGTCATAATATGATTGCTAATACCTACTACACATTATGGCCTTATGTTTTTGGTTATACGCGTGTGTGTGCGCATCGAGACAAATAGAAAGAATAAGAAAAAGATAAAGAAAGAGAGAAATAAACCTATTTTGCATTTGGGTATGTGCCCCAAGTAATTTAAACATTTCTACGAATGAAATTGCCTTGATAAAACCCTCGCAAATCTAAATATTCTGATGTAGGTACTTTTTTAAACTTTTCTAATAAAACTTATCAATCCATCTGTATTTGTTGATCATGCTACTCACATGATGTATGCATGAGAAGTTAGAACGGTAACCACAAATGAATATCACAAATTCTTAATAACCAAAAGAAAGTTACAAATCCCAAGCTAACGTAAAAATAAAGTACTATAGCCTAGACTAACAATTCAACAACAATTAAATCCGGGAGTCTTGGGTTCAAATCCTGATATACACCTCTTTAGTAATTATGTGAGTATTAACATTGAATATCACTGGCTGTTTTGGTAAAGAAATACATACATACATCGTGAAGAAATGAGAATATATTAGTTTTCAATAATGTTCTTGAAGATGTTCAAAGTTTGCTTAACCACACTGGGCCAGCGTGGCAGTCTATAATTCTTCTCATTTGGACAGACCTCTGCCCTGTGGTGGAATAATAGAAAGTTTAATGATAATATCGTCGAATTGACAAACTAACATCAAATATAACCAACATTAGTGTTGCCCTACAATAAAGGTAGAACAGATTCATACATAAAATATATGAAGTTAATTTAATTATTTGAAATAAATTACATTTAAAGTAAGCCGCAAATGGAACAATATTTAAATAAATAGTTACATATTTTGTTCCTGTTACAGAAACAAGAATCCAATTGAACGAATGCCAGTGATCTATCCTGCGGGCGCTCGTAAATAAATCATTCGGGGGTTTTAATTCACGAATAACTCCGGTCAACTTCGGGGGAGAATTAATTTTGGTTTTAAATTATAGCTGCATGTATTTAAATGAGCTTTAAAATTGCTTGACTTTTGCAGGTGATGGATTGTGTACAGGGTTCGTTAGGGCCAGTGTAACCACGATATTTACTTTCACGTGATGTACGTAAGTATTAGTAAAATAATTTTTGATTTGTGTATAAGGGTCATTATATATTATTTATGGACATTCGGTTTCGATATCAGCCACTTTCGGCTAATAATTCCGGTCTGTACCAGTTGAGCCTTCATAAGTATATTGGTATTTTTACGTTTCTAAGTAATCTTAGACAAGAATCTTTAAAAACTAAAGGGAATTTTTTCACATTAAAAACGAAATTGAAAACGGCACGTTTACTGTTGGATAACAGCGAAAATAAGTTACTTCATTTTCATATATTACAATCGTTTTTCAAGGATCTAATTATCGTTACGTCTCACACGGTTTGGAGGTCAGTTGCTATTATCCGGAAGGATGTATGGCCAACATTAAAATACGACCGGGTTACCGTGTAAAGTCAGTAACAAGTTAAATTGGCTTGCCGCCCTTGATAATTAAGTGGCATCTCCTCGACAGTTGATGGACTGACGCTGACCTGTGTGACCTAGTGAATTATTATATCAAACAGCTACGTAACTTTACGCCTCTAATCCCCGAAGGGATAGGCAGAGGTGTGTAGTACACTCCCGCGTTACACCAGTTACTTTTAAGTCCTGTGGAATAGGTGGTGAGCTTATTGCCTTACAACGGACACAATTCCAGATATCGAGTACAGATCCAAATTCCCAGGCATTACTAGAAATGTCTACTACAATATCTAAGTTAGAAAAATCCAATAGCACCTGAGGCGAAACTTCTAACGAGGCAGTAATATAAACAAATAAACCACATGTAGTCATATAACTACGAGAGCTAAAATACACAATTTATTATTGCTAAAACTTGGTATATGTATTATGATAAAACGAAAGGGCCTCAGGTGCCAAATAATAAATCTTTATGAAGAATTCAAAGCACTTTTTCAAGAGACTACAGAATTATTTCAGTTTTACGCAACATACTAGGGTGTCAGCTGTGTAATGCCGAATTGTACTAATCATTATTATTTGTGATTGTGCATGCTGTTTGCACCACTTGCGTCTAGGCTTAGTTGTGCGTGAGTTTGCTCGTGCGTGTAAACATGCGAGCTTGTACGTGTGTGCTGGCACAAGAGTGAAAACTGTGCGTGTCTGTGTGTGTGAGTTGGCTCGTGCGTATAAACATGCGGGCGTGCACGTGTGTGTTAGCATAAGAGTGAAAACGAGGCGTTTGTGTGTGTTTGCTCGTGTGTTTAAACATATGAGCGTGCACGTGTGTGCTTGCATAAGAGTAAGAACGAATAATATTAATATTATTACAGTTGACATTGATATGTCTTTAGCAATATTTTTTAGCTAAGAAAAGAAATTACTGTTTGTTGATCGAGTGGTTGCAAGCGCAACTGCTCATCGAGAGGTCCTGGGCAAAATTCGAGGTCGGGTGCTATTGGGTTTCTCAAACTTGAAAATCCTGGTTGTACCTCGGAGTCTGGATTTATGCCAGGTGTATGACAATGGCTTACCAACAATTTAATACGGGACGTAACGTAACTGGTGAAACCTGCAAGTGTACTGATGTTGCGTAGTAATAAATCTATGAACGATATAAAAACTTTAGGCATATTGGAGAGTATGTATTCATACATATGTATACGTCAAATTGCAAGAAATGCTAACAAAAAGAGTATTTATTTCATACTCTTAAAAAGAGAGCAAGGATCCTATTAATTTTCCTTTCCCACTGAGCGACTGTAATACTTTAGAATTTTCAATTTTTGTATTAATATTTGACCTAATAACTGATATTTTAAAGTTCCTTTATTATGAATAGAAATATTTGCGACCAGATTCACGGCTCAATAGACTCGGTTTGTCCGTCTATACCGACAAAGGATTAAACTTTTAATTGGGGCCTAAATCTGGGATAGTCGAATGAAAATCCTTTTGTTTTCAACGCGCACAATTTGTACTCACCTGGTTCCAAGTTGGTAATTATTTCTTCACGATAAACTTTGTCGATGTAGTTCATTTGTCGTAATATTTCATAATAGACTTATTGTGTTATTCTTGTAGATGGTCTAATCAAGAAATGTGTATACTTTCGTCAATGGAAATTTTTCTGTTTTATTTAATTGGAGTATCCATTCAGTGTAATGTTGCTCAGAATATTAAGTGAAAACGTTCCGCATTACGAATTGTAATTAAATAACAACAAACCATATATAAAATTAACATTTATAGAGTTTGAAATGGAAAACAAAATGGGCATCTCTTCAAACCTATTACCGTTCCATTATGTCGTAACCGCAGGAAGTTCAATTAACAAAATGAGGTACAAAGATCGTTCAATTAAAATTAAACTCAGTAAACTGAGCTTTATGTGTGCAATGAGATGACCGAATTAAATTTTGTTATTAGAAAAATTTATTTCCTTCCTTGAAACGACTTGCCATTATGACAGATCGAAGACATCACTGTAAAGAGCTTATATAGATATGCCTTGCTGATGATATAATATTAAGATAGATGGTTGGACAAGCACATGGTGTAATCATCAATATAAAAAGTATATCCACAGTGTTGATGGAAAGATAGAAAGATGAAAGAGGGAAACTCTAGTAAATATTGTTGATATTTTGAAAACGATTAAAGTCATTACACTTAACACATAACACTTTTAAATAAGAGTGCGTCATATAAGCTTCTATTTGATACACATAATACAATTTTACAGATAAAATTTACGGAAAGAAGACTACAGTACTGACGCGCCAGGGTCTCATAATACATTTGGGGTTCGTACAAAAATGGTTATTTATATTAAACCACTGCAATAAGCTCTTGTACATATGAAAGCATGCTGATGGTCTGGTTTATACGGCTGAGCTCTCAACTCCATTACTAAGACTCTCAGATCGGCCGTTGTCCAGGCAGCAAAGCCTTGTTCCTAATGGAAAGAGCGAATAATTCGCATATAGTGCCCTGCGTTTTTCTTTTCACTCGCCATATTCTCTTACTTATTGTCAGAGCACTTTCCTAATGGTTTGGCCACCCGAACCGACTTTGTTTGACTGACAGTACCATAAGAATTTGACGTTTTTGCCTTGTGCAATTCTAAGGTGAGTTCGATTTCTGTCAAGCGTTTTAAGAGTCAAAGAGATTGCTAATAATGCTTTAGATTTTCGAGTGTGCTACGCTGAGCACGACCCTGAGAATTGATTTTAAATGTGTCTCACGCAATGGACGACTATAGTCAATATTTATGTCTTTATATAGCCCAGTATTACTGGACATACGATAATATAAAAGATTTAGCGCATTACACTCTTTCTTTACCATTGTTAAAAAGGAGTGCTTACGAATGTTTCTCTTCATATATTAATATACTATACATATAAACTCGTAGTTGTTTCTCCAGTTGCGAATTGAATATCATTATTAAAGAATTTCCCTTTCAAAGAAAACACACTACGTCTTCTCCGAACTGGCTTATGGAAATTGCTAAACAATAAATCTCCATGTATAAATTAAATGGTAAGTACACAAACTTCCCGGAACTTTATCTGTGCAGAAAAACAGATAAGGTAATACGATAATCAAAAGTTCGTGCCCCGGAAGTGATGTTGCCATAAGGGAAAGCCGCATTTATTTATGAGATGTCTATTAACCATAATTTTTCTGGATACGTTAATAATATGTCGTTTTGGGAAAGTTGTATATATTGTGGCGTATTTTCATAAGATTGTATACTATAATGTATTGCGTGAAATAGTTATGTTTAACGACACATTAATTGAACTGTTAGAAACAGATTTCCTTTTGGAATTAAATAAATTAATGCAATAACATAATATCTATTTTGTACTAATTCTTGAAAACTAACGCCAGCTAAATAATTATGTAGGTATATATATTACTAGCTTGCGTAGTAAATGTTTGCGTAAATATTTTAAAATTTTTAAACAGTAATGTACGTACACAATTGACAGTTAAAAATATTATAATATTTTTTGTGTCTGAAACATCAACTGTAGAATTCATCTCATATTACCTATCTCTACTACAGTTTTGTTTAAGGGCCAACGGATAAACATCATAATTATAACATAATTATATATTATAACATCATAATATAGATTCTTCCATTATTTATATACGGTTCAAAATTATCATAGGAATTTTTTTTATGGCAATTGTTCTAATGGAAGAGGTTAAGCTTTAGTAAAAATCTGACCCATTCCCTACCACACCGTCCCATTGAAATTGATATACATTTAGCATAATGAAATCGAATAAACTAAACAAATGGTAAAAGGAAACTAATTAGCAATTAAGGTCGCCTAAAGGGCAACATGGAGCAAAACGATTCCCGCACAACAGCCTGTAATCCTTCGGGAGCCCTAATTGTGATATACTTGCCTCGGTAAGCTCCGTTACGAATATTTATTGTGTCCTGAACTTTGAACGGAGCTTGAAAATAATACTAATAATGAAATGGAATTTAGATGTTTATGTATTCGGTTTGAATCGAATACAGAGTTAAAAGAATACGTCTGTTAATTTTTAGATTAAACAAAAACTGAAACATACTTTAACACGTACTGGAATGAGACACTCGAAATTTTTATTCTTAAAACATGCAAAATTTCGCTTTCCTACCGAACAAGTCCTTTACATTGAATATAGTTCAACTGATTTTAAAAGCGCGTTTTAGATATGCACTCTCAACTTTAGGGCGACCGTATTTATTTTCGAAAGCTTCAAAACCGCGGAATATCTACACTACGACGACGTGGTTGCCAGTTAGTTGGCTAAATGAGGCAAACTTGCGCACTTCGCTACTCTCGCGGGTTATTTTAAATGTGTTTTTAAAGTTCTTTCCGCTTCCGAACATCGGCATCCTGGGATCGTGAGTGCGCCCAAGGGATCTCACTTCGAAACACAGTTTTGAAGTGAATACGTGTTGTGTTCTGTTTGGCACTTGCATTAGTAATTTAAACTACATAAATCAGCTTATATTATACATTAAGGTATAAAAAGTGTGATTGAGTATATTAATACAATCTTTGTAATGAAAAAATGTTATTTATAAGATACGAGCACATTTTGAAGTCACATATCGCATATTCTTGCGTGACGTGTCGAAGCACATAAGTGATATTATGAGCGACAAGCTTATCAAGTAAACTAAGGTCTTTCGGATGGTTGAATATTTTCTAGCAAAGCTTCGTCGTTTTTCGTACATCATTAAAACCAGAATCGATTTATTTCACTAAAATTAGTTGAAAAGTTTTTTACAATACTCGTAATTTCAATATTTTAATAATGTTGGTGACATTATTGAAATGTTCAATAAATTCTTGAAAACCAAAGAAACTGCTGATTAAAAATGTTTTCGATACTTTATCAACTCAGAACTACGAATGCTCGAAGGACTATAAGAGAATAAACGGGTCAGATTACTGTTTAAATTTCGAATAAATTCTGTAACATTCCATAAACGATATTCATAAGATTCATGCTTATAGTCGTCGCGTGACGTTTATCTGTCTAGCCACGGTCTAGCCAGGCAGGATGACTCAAAATTCGTGCCCGGTCTGTTCTTCATCCAATTTCATGTTTTGTTCTAACCACATTGTTATAAAATAAAAAATAATAATCGACCCATTTGTCATTCCATTTCTGGAATATGGGTCTCCTCTCATATTGAGAGGGTTACACCCATAGTATAATAGACATTGTTATATATTGATATAATTAACCATATTGTTAAACACGTTCAGAATATGCTAATGTATATGTATTAAGGTTAAAGCGTTTGGAATCTCTTTATACCAAAAAAGTAATTTAGAATTTTTATATGTGCCTCTTTGTGTAATATGTATGCGTGTCTTTAAAAGTTATTAAATAAACGAACGCGACTATAAAATGGTGGTATTATTTTTAATTAAACAAGCAATAATAAACATTAGCAAGAAAAAAACAGCTTCCTACCCTACACAAAATTTTCAGTGCGCAAGAAATAAGTTCCAAAAACGCCATTATGGTTCAATCGAAGGTTCCCTGCACATGGCTATGACTTTAAAATTACTATATTAAATAATTACGTCTCTATTTGATGTGTGGAATACATTTATTTTTATTTTCTAACGCCAGGTCCCCCCCAAGGTAGACAGATCATGGAGAAGCAAATATCTATACCCTTCCAGATGTACTTTTCGTATACATTCGGCGCTCTCTTCAAACACGCGAGCCAATTTTGATATTATTCTGTTTAATATGAACACCTAAATAATCGAAATACCATTACGCAATATGGCATTTGAACTTTAATTTTTTAACAGTCGTCATATTTAATACGGCTGTAACATATATTTATTTCATTTTTACATTCAACAACATAAAATGTTTGTCGAACATCATGTTGCCGGGTAAGCGACTGTCTCAGGAAGAAACATGAGTTCACGCTATAAACTTGTCATAATAAATTCAGTTATATTTACCAAGGCGAGGAGAAGTATTAAAGTAAAGACGCAAAAAATACGTTTCATAAGAGGGGACTTTTGAAAATAGCATATATGTATTGTATTCCTACAAATTATGTAGGAATTAGCCTTATTGCAAGAAGACGTGCACTTAGATATTTATAATTAGTATATCACCACTCTTTTTGTTCATGGATTGTTGTATAGTTTTATAATAGAACAGTTTTAATGGTAATTCTCTAAAAAGAAATCCATAAGTTAGATATATTTTTAATGTTTTTTATAATAACATATTTATTTCAACCCTTTCATCGTACTATTGTTGGACACGGTTCTCCTCACAGAATGAGAGTTCGTAGTCTGCCTGGCTAGCCAGGTACGGGTTAGTACTGAAAAACCTACAACATATAGTTTTAAACCCATATATATATAAATATGTGTAAACGTAAAAATAAGTTGTTCATGCCAATTTTATACAGACGCATAATTCCATTTTCAATATACAGGTCCGCGACATCAACCTTTTTACTAACTTTAAAACCATTTGCAAAATTTTAAAGGAATATCAATCTTCGTTGCTATATAAAAAATAAATTTTTCGACAATTATTACACAAATTGCATTTCTCCAAAGTGATTTTTCAGTGTGCATTTGTAATTAAAAGCAAATACTGTGCAATCGCTACGGACATACATTTCCAGGCAATCGGCGATCACGTCGCGTGTTAGATAAATGCGACTGAATCCGTGACAAAAGGCTAATTACATTGAGTGCGCAGCGACCACAATAGTTTGTATGGAGTGGAAACACACGGATCTGTAAACGGGACGGTTACGCTAATTAAATTAGTTTATCCTTTTATAATTATTACATTTGATTTGATTTTCTACGTTTGACCCATATATATACAGTGCTAATTCATTTCAGTCGTAAATATTATTATTAATATTTAAAACTTAATGCTTAATAATTCTATTTAGTTATGGCATATGTGAATAAACACAGATTTTAATTAGCACATTTTTCGAGCGTAATAATTGCTGATTTTTTAAGGATGGAAAACACAATTTTTAATTAATCGAGTGTAGCTCAAAGTTATCGATTACTCTAGAAATAAATTTTTAGACTAGCGGGACGATTACAAATTATTATTATTATTATACCAGGTTTACGCGTGAATAGTAGTTGTAAATAACTTTAGCCTTAATAATTTAGGTTCTGAGCACTTAGTAACCACGTATTCTATTATTTTACAAAAATGTAATTCAATTTTAATAAGCATCCGCTTTAAAATTCCTCTTTATAGTATAAGCTCAGTTGACTGATTCACGCTATATATTCATTCATATTCATTAGCATATATATTTGTGTAAAATATTTATTTCCTCCAATTGAAAGGAAATATGACTGGTAAACCTTGGGAGTTTAATATATGTACTCCAGCGCCTAACACCTACCCCTTCGGAGAAAACAGGCGTGTTGTTAAATTGTTTTACCGCTTTTACATAAAGTATTATCCCGTATATCAGCTATTTCCATAAAGTTATAATCAGTGTGTAGTGGACGGAGGGAGCTAGGGACCTCTGTCCATCACTGTCGCGCTGTGCATATACGATATGACGTAATTCCCATACGCTTTATTTTTATATGTAAGCAAAAACCCAGCTTAAATATTTGTTTAATAAGCTTCCTGAATTAACAAATTGAAACTAGAATTGTTATTACATAACATACATTTTCTTCTTTTCTAATGATATTAAACTGTATATGTCACTTAAGATAAATGAATGTAATAAGATATTTAAATGTCCAATAACTTGATATAAACCCTAAATAATTCATTAACAACAGTTAGAAAACAAAATGGCAGGCCATCGAATATCATGAAGCTTATAGCGTGCGATGTTTTCAATTTTATATATCGGTCACAATAGAAATTCCATTTCCAGAGTTAGTCTCGATTTAAACTGGCAAAGTCACGTAGCCAGAAAATCGTATTTGTCCCACAAACACGTTCCCAATAAACTGTTAACTCCGATACGTCGGGCTCTGTATCTGTGGATTTATCCGTCGAAACTTATTATCCGGTTCAATATTATATATTGACGTTATAAAACAAAAATTAACAACCTTAATCCAAATGGAACAATCTAAAATAATTCACAATGCAACTAATATAAGTTATGTTATTGCAATACTTCGAAATGACAGCATTTTAACCGTTAAAGGCTTTCCTCATCAATTATGAGAGTCATTTGTTCTTTATTAAGACCATTGTTTGACACGCTGACCAAACGCGAACTGACAGTTTTTACGCCTTAAGCATCCTTATAGATAACTATCAGATATGCGTGTTTTTTCACGATGTGTTCCATTATCGTTATATGTAGCAATTGTTAGATATTTAATAAAATAGTACATATAATTTTGTAATGAAGTGGTGTGCATAGGGATTTGAACCCACGATCCATGGAATGGCAGATCAAATTCTAAACAACGAAGCTGTAATTGCTTAGAAAACAACATACATATATACTAAACCTTTCATGCATTTAACATTCCTACAAAGTCTTGTTTGAATAATTTGCCTTGTTACCCTCTACCAAGCTTGGCGCGTCCCAGTTTTACCAATACCAAAGCTGCTATTTTCCATCAAACATAAATTTAAAATAGGTGCGCTTAAACTTTCCGCCAGCTCTTCGCAGCGGGATCAAACCGCGCGCATGCGGCAATGAGTTTCCTAAAGTTTGCGTACATTTATACAAATCTGCATAAACTTTTTCACACCACTAACTTGTGCACGAAGATATCGACATTCCCTCTATTAATGTAGCGCATTTATTGTATGATATATTGGAGTATTTGTTACGCTTTTGATGTGTTTAAAATAAATGAATGAATAACAGGGCATGCTCGTATATTTATAGTATGATAAGTATAAAAACATTATTTCAATAACATACGACTAAGCCAATAAAATTCGCCAAAAATCAAGAAACTAAATCAATAAGCATTCGGAATGTCCTATTTTTATGGAATAAAAAGGAACTCAAACGGATTTCTCAATTATCTGAAACTCCTGATATAAGGCCATAACACGGTGCCATTAGCGTAGTGAGTACCTACGTGAAACGCTTGGAATTAAGACATACGGGAGAGTTCTCGTTTGCATAACAAATACGTTATACTGTTTTGTTCTGTCTATCTAATCCCTTAATATTCTTAAATTTATACAGAACTGTGTGTATGTTTGTTAATTTTAATTTATTTTATTTACGTAGTATAGTACCCGACCCGGGATTTGAACCCAGGACCTCTCGATCGGCAGTCGCGCTTG
>DWME01003364.1:0-18496 GCA_018244795.1 Parelbella ahira ahira | reverse complement strand
TTGGACAATTGGACGGAGATGCGCTGTTGAGCCTTTTTTGTATGCTGATAAAGGATTCTGCTGCTATTATATAGGTATATATATATATATATATATATATATATATATATATGAAAAGTAGACACAAAAATGTACAATAATTGTTAATATTTATATCATCGCTCCATATCAATTACAAAGTAGGGTGAAGGTACCAAATGGGAATTACGTCTATACTTAAATATTTTATCACATCGTTCTTGGTTCTACACTCCTCTGTCTACCCCTTCGGGGATTATAGGCGTGATGTTACGTTCACGTTAAGTAATTATAGTTTTGTTTAATCATCTATGCTGTCAACTAGCAAAACAGCTCGCTACGTAGATTAAACAAAATTATTTTGCCATAAAGAATTTGATTATCGACGTGAGTAAATTATAATGGAAGTTGAAAATTCCCTGTACTATACAACATGAAGTTAGCGAGCAACAACCTAACTTCTACGTACAAAAGTATAACTTGCAAGACAACTGTTATAAAAAAGCCGTGGTAAAGATGGGTACCCACCACATTTGCACATCAGGTGCCCAACTAACTACAAGAACAACGAATTCTCTACGGTTTTCATTCCAACATTAATTGCAATGTCGTCCCAAGAATTACTCACGAGTGGGGTACACATTTTAATTGATTTATTCGCTTCGCAATTACATATGACGGACTTCCTAGGATTTGTAAATCTAATCTGTATAAGAACAGACGTAATTATGCATTGCTATTACATAATATGTACATACATAGGATTACATAATATAGTTACGCCAGGTCCCTTAAGGTAAAAACGAAATGGTAAAAATTAAGGACAGTATAAGATCTCAAGATGCTATATAATTTTGGTATAATTATCTTGATTACGAAGTTATCCAGTACTGCAGCAATTATATATGCGCGGAGCATAGTTGGTGCGCATTGTCGATACCTGCTCTAAGAATCTAATTAGGAAATTTCGTACTGTACATGCTGCCTACCACATGCTTAAAATCGCAACGCTGCTAAAGAAGCCAATTTCCAGTTAGACGCTCACAGCGAATGAATGACATTATGAAAATGCGAATAAATTCTCCCACATAGCAAATCCAGTGTTAATGAGCAAGGATTTGTTCCGTTCGCCGTGAAATGCCGCGATGGCGAGAATCAATCTGGTATTCAAATCTCGCCAGTGCTGATTGCAATGACATACGCGATCATACAACATTTATATTTTGAACTACATATGTGTGACTAATTAAACTGGCCAGCGTATCACGAATCGACGTTCGAATATCCAGCCTAAGTACCAGATAAATACATATATAGATTTCTATTGATTTTATCTGTTTAATAACAGAATTGCGCTTTGAAATACTCTCATAGTTATTATCATCACGCCCTATGGAGTAAGCAGATAACAGCTAGAGTCAATTTTTTTTTATCATCACGCCTTATAAGGTAGGCAGAGAGTACCTAGACTAAAACATCTAATATGTGCTGACCTAACGTGCTTCTTCTACATTTGTCATTCCAATCACACTAAGTATTTTTTCTAATATAAAACATATTCACCGCTTCCAAGCTTGAGGAGTCATTTGATAATATATTTTAGTTTACTTTTATATAAAACTAGCTGTGCCCGCGACTTCGTACGCGTAGATTACGTAAGTTTCGAAAAAATAAATTAACATAACTTCTCTATTTGTTAACCGATTTAAATTAAAAACACTAAATGTTAATTAAAGCCCATCACAATATAATCCTAAAAACTGCATTCAAATAGGATCAGCCGTTTCTAAGATGTGTATCTACAAACATACAGACAAACAGATAAATTGAAAAAACATTGTATTAGGTTCTCTTGCGGATATAAAGGCCCCCCATTTGAATTTTTAAATATATTTGCCATGTACAGACAGCGATCAGTTACAGTTTTATTATATGTATAGATAAACATTACTTATTAGGCCTCGTGTATAGAACTCGGAGCTGAAACTCAAAAGCACTGCAATATTTGTTTCTTCAGTCAGTTTTAGGTATTTGAATTTCAAAATCTAGGTACTAAATTCACGTGAGCCACTCAGTTAGGCAATCTGTCCACAAGTACTTGATAAAGTGAAGCAGATCATAAATACATAAGTAGAAGTGTAGCTACCTACATAACACGTGTTCATTTATGCATACGAAACCAACGTATGAAATGTGTTTCACCTCAAAACAACGTGGCAGAACAAAATAAGCTTTGCCCCCGAAATATGTTCGCGACTGAATGCATCCTTTGAAATGGTAATAAGCACTCTGTATCACAATACTTTGACTAATATAATTACTGGCAACATTTTTTTATTTGCTCGTATCTCACTGATTAATTATGTAAATGATTAATCAACTCATTGTGACACGAATCATTAGTTATCTTTTCATCATTCACTTCATACATGCAGATAGGTAGAACACAGTTACTATATTTAATAGGTAGGTTTAAAGTGATTTAAATATGTCCACGACTGATCCTGATGGTTAGATCCAAAAAATTGTTTAGACGAAGTAACTCACTTGTTCACATCACGCCTGTAATTCTCGAAGAGGTAGACAAATGAGTGTAGTACCTACTCTCGCACGTTTCACCAGTTACGTTTTCCCCACTATGGAATAAGATGGTGATCCTATTGCCACACACCGGGCACAGATTCAGACTGCGAGCCACTACTAGAAATTGATAATAAAAAATCTAAGTTAGAAAAATCTACTTGATAATACTTCAGTTCGAAACACGAAATCGCAATATAAATGAACAACCTTATAAAGAGGTCGGGTCGCAAAATTATTTGGAGAGACCGCTGAATATATATCCGTGGTCGAGAATATTTAGGATTTGTATAACACGGACAAACACAGTACATGTGAGTCGCATGTTAATGCATATAATCCTAATCTGCAGAGGATATATAAATAGGACGTTCGGGGTCCGTCTTATTTTGTTTACGGTGCGCGTCAGGGATTTAGTGTTGACTATATCATACTGTTGACTATCAGGTTTGCCTAAACAAATGTCTAGTTAAGTATTTTGGGACGTTGATTATATGTCACCAATTGATTTGATATGGTGTAAGTGTCAATGAAAATTACTGAACAATTTCTTCAGCGACAAAAATGATGAATGAATTGGCGGTGAACAAATGACAAAACAGATGTTCAATGTGAATGTTAATGATATAAAAAAACTAAATACGTCAAGGAGTTTAATGAGGAATTGTAATACACTAATAGGGAAGGTACCGACTCCCAGGACGCAGATCACGCTTTTTTTAGTGCCAGGGCTCTCAGCTTGCGATGTGACATATTTTGATTAGTAAATTATTAATGTTATTATTAATAAAAGAAGGTGTCCAGGTAAACTAAAACTCGCCTATCTTGACCAGATAGCTCAAACACTGGCTAAAGATACACTTGAAGGTCCCCGAAATCAGGTTGTACTCGTATAGTGATGAATGCATGTTCAAAGAAGAAGCAGGTCAGGCCTGTAAATAACGTAACATCACGCCTCTATTACGTATTTTCTCATTCTCTATTACGTATTTTTGACACAGCATTAATATTAAAATATAATATTCAAATACAACATTAAATTGAAAAATATACCTAGCAGAAAATTATCAGCAAGAAATGTATTTACCTCAGCTATGTTCGTTAATATTCATTGTTAAAACTACAATGTACAATGGAAAGATCAAGACTTTTACTTAATGTGTGGTATCTACACCTGTTTGGTGTTAGAAAAATAATTAAAAAAAAATGATTTATGACTGTGTACTCTAACTTAGAACCGATTGAATTGTAGTGTCAAAAGCGTTATAGGTTAAACCAGCCAGTAAGTAGCCAGTCTTAGCGACAATTTTAATCTGATCGTAGTAGTTTGAACGTTTGTACCGTTTGAACAGCTGTTTGTTAAATTTACTAATTAAAAAAAAGAATATTCAACAAGTCTAGTTCGTCATAGTAAAAACATCAATAAACAAAATATGGCATTTTTACCAATAATCAGTCTTATTTTTGCGTTAATCCGCCTTGTTTTACCCCACAGTCAGCCGTTTCTCAAGCATACAAATGACACGCGTTTGCACACTTTCTCATAAAAGTCCGTTCGTCCCGTCGCCTCCGGTCGCGTTCCGTCACGTCTCATCGCGTGACGTCCCGTCCCGGTTTTTAAAGCTTGAGTATTTGCCAATAAGACAACAAGGATTCCATTAAACAACCAGTATTAAAGCGTACAAAATTTTAGACACCAATTACAATGCATTATACTAGTACCTATTTGTAAAAAGCTGAGTAATGGAGCGACGATATACGCAAAGTGTCTAGCAGTGGTTGGATGCGAAGAGTTGAAGATCGAGCTCAGTGGCCTGCCATTGGAGAAGCTCCATGTCCAGCAGTGGACAGCAGTTGGCTGATAATGATGATGATGAGTACTGGAGCAGCGCTGACTATTGGATGGTTTACCTTACTCTTTATTATTCAAAACGAAGGGAAACGCATAAACCTAATCGCTCATGGATGCATCTGGCATGACGTGAAATGCCCGACTTATGATCTGTATCACAATGTCACGCATCATGGTCAACTTATTTGTCGGAATCCGAAATGCGTAATCTTGACTAATCCTAATACATACAGTGGGTCAGTACGCCTGATAGTACGGGATGACCCGCAGTCCGTGGTGTCCATTCTAGTACTCGTCTGCTTATAGTACTGCTAACTATATAAAGTGTATCGAATATATACTTACGAATAAAACAAAAGGATTATTACGTTATAAAAACTTAATGTAAAATGCGATGCGATATTAATGTAAAATGCGACGCCTACCTATTGTTTATGCTCTGTTGATCGTTATATTCGCATTTGGAATAAGAAAATTACAGCTTCAAGAATTTGTCATCCTCTGTGCGAAATATTTTAAAAAGGACTGTTTTCTAAAATTATAAAATTGTATTAAGCAGGCAGTGACATCTGTAATTATTTATTAAAAACTTACCTCCTAAAAATAAATGTACCTGCCATCTGTTGAGGTTTATGGAAATCATTCACATTTACTGTTGATGAAAAGTTATGCTACACATTTTAACCAATCACAAAAATTCCATTGACATGTAATCGAAAACAAATAAATACATCTGTGTTGCTATTGTAACCGTAACAATACATGTATTGATAAGTTAATTTAATAAATCTTGGGAACACAAGACGATATTCCTTATGACAAGTATTTTAACTATAGCTCAATATTATTATGTCGAACATGTTTTAAATAAAATAAAATTATGCCTGCAGAAGAATTATTCTGGCAACATTTGACCTTAACTATTCGTAGTCGATGTCGAGTTTGTCTAAATACCACTGTGCAAGTTCACGACAACAAAGTGTATTTTGTTTGTGTAGTGCATTATAAAATGACCTAAATTGTGATCAGTGAGACATAATTGTGTTTAATACGAAAACAAATCTAAAGCAAGCATCGTGGAAAGCAATATGATACTCTCCTTGGCAGTGTTCTAAGATTGTGGTCATATCGCGAAGTTTCATAATAGTGACATAGTACTATGATAAAAACTGAGATGGCTTCAAAGCCAGCGAATCAAAAGCGAAGGTACGTAACTTAATATTATTTATTATACTCAGTTTAAACTCTGTCATTATAAATGAAATACAAGAATTGACTGTTATCTCAACTTTAGATATGTGTTTTCCTGTTTCATTGGCGACAAGTTTTTTCAATAAACTTTCTCTTTAACGTGCTTCAAATTTTACGATTATATCATTAAATTTAAAATGGTAATGATGTATTTTGCTTATTTTATCTAACTTATATGATTTACTCTTAAAATACTACCACCAGTAATATACATCAGTCTTTGTGTAAGGTTATTTTAGTCCAAGGCATATGAAGACATTGACCCTCTGAATTAAAATATCTTTGCTGTTCTTAATCAATTGTGTTAACTATACTAATATGTTGAGAGGAAATTTCAGTTGTAACTTTTTATAGTATATGCATTTATAATATATCGAACTTTATTACCCAGTAGAGCAACATTACCTAAAGTGCCATGTGGACCAATTCAATTCTATGATATTTTGCTAATACTGTAATATACATTGGGATAATTTCTATAAAGATACATATTTAGAATCTCAGTTGTACTTTGAAATTATTCTTATAATTTTGTGAGCTAAATTGTTAGCAGCCTATGGAATACGAAGAAAAATAGTTATAAATTTTTTAATTAATAATAATAAATGCATTCATTTCTGGTAATTTTAATCGCTCTTTACCCACTTCTTTCTATTTTTCACTTAGTAGCAATAATAAAATCAACCTAAAGCATATATACAGTTATTTTTTCATAATGGCTTAAAATCCTAAGTTGGGTATTATTGTATTTTCCTAACTTAGATTCTTTAATATAAATATCTAGTAGTGACTCAAGAGTCTTGGACTGTTCCCAGTGTGTGGCAATAAGCACCTATTCCATTGAAGGCTTTTTGGCTGACTTGTGATGATATAATAAAGGATTTCCATTTCTTTTAATAAGATTTGTTTCTTGTGTCACACAAGTTAACGGCAAATCTGTGAATTTTATGTTTTTGTTGACACTGTGTTATTTTCCTAGTATTTGTAACTATAGTGTCAAATCTACACATTATCTCATGTATCTCATCTACTATACTGTCAGTCATTGCCAGTCATCTATACATCTATACAAATAAATAAAATTAGAATGTCTGTTTTTAAAATTAAGATAATCTCTTTTTACTAAATGCATATGTATACATGGTACATACACCAAAATAACATTTTCTACAATTTTTGTCTGTCTCTGTGTCTGTTTGTTCTGCCTTATCTCTGAAACGCTTGGACCGATTTTGATGCCACTTTCACTGGCCGATAGCTGATGTAATAAGGAGTAACTTAGGCTACTTTCATTTTAGAATTTTACAGTTATAAAATAGAGCAATAAAGAAAATGAGAGTGTCTGTTTGTAATAAATAATAAATTCCGGGCAGAATGACGTCTGCCAGGTCAGCTAGTAAGTAAATATGACAAGAAGTTAGTGATACATTATCAAGTCTGAGTCACATTGTGTCCATCGAGGTTTACTAATGACAACCTTCTTTTCTGTTTAACAAATAATCTCCAAAATACCTCCTTAATATAGCTTGTTGATAATCAAACAAATTTATCTGGCCGAAGTCCATTTGCATATTTATTTTTGTTGTTAAAGTGTCCTAATGATGTTGATAACACACTTTTATAGTGTTATTATGATTTAGTAAGGTAAACCTTTGTCAGTTCATATTAACATTAATAATATGTACCCATTTATTGATTAATTACTTCCCATTTGTTTATTTATACCATTGATTCCCAAAGTGGTCTACTGGAGCCTCAACGGGTGTCTATGTTGGTATGATCAAAAAATGGGGGTTCACAATTCGTAAGTGGGAGTCTACGAAAATTTATCTGGTTAAATGGTGAAGAACTAAAATGTTGGCATTACTTCGCTTATAGGCAGATAATATTTTAAAAAGCTCCGGGCTGTAACATGTAAAAACTTGCATATTTCATATTGAGTATAATTTGTTGAGACTTACAAACTGTTAATTCATGGTTTGAACTCAGCTGCAACACAAATTTCCATAGTAAGATCTAGTCTAAATTTTTGGTGAATTTTGGGAATCAGCAAAACTTTAATGTGGTCTATGAGAAAAATAAGTTTGGGAACCTCTGATTTATACAATGTCTTAAAGTTGCCAACTGTCCTGTCTTCCCAGGATATTTACTGGTTTTTGTAGTGTCCTTACATGTCCTGAATTCTTTTTAGGTAACTTTCGGGGTTTTTAAAGCACCTTGATAAGGTCATCCATGTTTTTCACCAAATTTATCATTTGCAACCTTTTATGATTCGGCTATTGCGCAGAGTTCTCTTCTCAGAATAAGAAGGGGATATTCTATAGTTTGCCTTGTTGGCCACATGTGGGTTTGCAGACTTAACACCCCTAGAGACCATTATGGAGAATAGTAAGCAATATAATGGTTCACGATAATCTTGACCATTACAGCAACTTATATTTTATCTCAACATGCATATTTAAAAAATATAATATATATTCACATGCTATCAAATAGTACACACAAGAATAGCATTGTTGATATCATAAAAGTAAGATTTATATATATTCATTTCATTGTACTTGAATGAACTATTAATATATGTGTACCTCTTTTCTCATTTAAAGTATGTGAGATAAGATTATACATTCGATTAGTGACGTTTTCATCAGTGATTGTGTTTTAGTATTGCAATTGCCAGAGGAATCTGAGCAATTCTCAAAAATCTTTGCAGTAATATACATAAAATTAATTTCTTTACTTGTGACATGCACTAGGACTGAAAATAACTGAAGAGTTTTTTCTATACTTCTGATATGACTATATTGGATATATCATATATTGTTAAGAAAGTGCTCTTCAATATTCAGGTACTGTTTTGACTCACAAAGCAGAGAGCAGGAAACAATTTATCGTACAAAAATGTCTCTTTAACATTATCTCGCGTAACAAACAAATCAGCGAAGCGAATGCTGATAAGATACCCAAATGTGTGTACATATACAAAGCTGAGAACCTTTCAGATCTTCTATTTTTAACGATCACAATCTTTCGCTGTATCCCGGAACGAAATTCTTTAAGTGTTGGTCATATAATAAAACATCACGCCCGTATTTAGTCCAAGAGGTAGACAGAAAATCCCACCATGAAATCGGGGATGAGTCTATTGCCATAAACCGGGCACGATTCCAGACTCCGAGCCACTACTAGAAATTTCGATATAGTAAAATGGTTTGTAGTACCCGATCCGAGAATCGAACTCAGGACCTCTAGATCAGCAATTGCGCTTGCAACCACTCGACAAACAAGCAGTCAAGTGTGTCCTCAAAAATTCTTCAAACTCAAATCTCAATAAACTAAAGGTCGTAAACCTCTTGAGGTTTTCCTTAATTAAATATCGTCCATAAACTCTTAATTGGACAAGTCTTGTCGAAGTCTGTCCGGGTACAAGAAAATCCCCCGTTGCATGTTCGGGTTAGTGCACGTCAAACGATGAAATTTACTAAGAATTCTCTCTTCTAACATACTCGGTTATAAGAATTTATTTCCTGTATAATGATTAACTTACAGCTTACATTAAATGGGCCTATGGTGACAGAATTGAAAATGAAATTTCCAGTGTTCATAATATAACGTGTTTTGTAAAAAAGAATATTATTAAAAACATAATATACTCATGACAATCAAGGTCTTTTTCTCTGAAAAAAAAAATGTTTCGGCTGTAACTCTTTTTTACTGGTATACAATATTATCTATCTCATCCCTCTATCGCCTCGCTAGGATCTTAGCCCAAAGTAAAATTTTCTATCCTGTACATCTGACGTGCCTCTACTAGAACAATATTTAGAACTAGTTGCTGAAAATACTTAAAATACACTTTGTAACTCATCTTTTGTATAAGAATTATGAAGGAACGGTAACATTCATAATTCGTACGATTTTCTTAAATGACCAGTGTTCGGCTTGACTTTCAAAATGGCTGAAACCGCAGAGCTTAAACCGTAATGTTAAATTTTCCTTGTTGCGCTTTGATAACAAATTTGCATTATTTCGAAGAAGAGTCCTGTTTATGCGCGCGTTTATATATAAACAACGATAACAATGGGAGCAGGCGCCGTTTTATTTTAATCAATAAACCATATTCAATATTGGATCACGTTTAATTAGAAGACGCAGTTGTAAATCTTTATAACTTGTCCACACAAGTAATTGGTTAGTCGAGTTTTATTTTTTAATTTTTTTCATTTTTATGTAAATGTTCGAAGCGCAGGACATCTTCAAGATACACTGGAGAATGATGTAATAATTGCCTAACTAGATGTCTGCATTTGGTTAATATAAAATTAAATTCAAATTTGACAATTAAGTCATAATCAATAAGTTTTTTTTATTCAATATGTAGTCTAAAAACATAATTGGGTTATGTTGTTAGACTAAATAATATTTTTTTAGACGTGATAACTCTTACATATTATCACCATTATTAACGATATTAATCTCATTTCCAAAAAATTAAGTTAGATAAGTTTTTTCTATTGTTATCATACACCAGCATATTATTATCTCAAAATACACTCTACTTCGGACATTAACAATGACAAGTACATACAAACTGTCAAAAAATTATCGATGGTCTATCTCAAACAGGTGTTACAATGAGAGCATATTACCTTAATTCATCTCACAATAGAACACGGAAACGTAAACAAATACAAACATTCCCTTGCGATCTCTCGCTGGAGACTTCTCTCTTGCACAACGCCTCCCCTGGCCCACTCGGATGACCCGATTTTTCCAGTGGAAATAGTTTGACGGTGATGCTAATAGCTACCGATTACCGCACTGTGGAAATTTTCTCCTTGATGTTACAGACACTGACGCCGTCGGCTCGCTCGACTCTCCGCTTAAAGTGATCACAGATGGAGCTGTGATATATAATATAGCGTGGCATATTATGATATATTACGATATATTTTTACAGTACCGCTCCAGTGACCACAGACGAAGCTATAATATATATCTCTTTCTAACATTGTCGAAATATATGAACAGATACAGAAATACATGTATATTGGTATAGCGAGACATCATAGTGCAGTAAGGTCCGAAAATATTATAGTATAGCTACCGCAGGGTTGTTAGTTTGTTTTAATTTTATAGCGCAGTATATTAACATATATTATAGCTCCGTCTGTAGCGACCTTAAAATGCTTTAACCGTGTTGAGCCAATGATAGAATATTAATGTACCCCGCGGTCTCTAAAATTATAATGTAATCGCTTACTTTCTAATCTGTGGGCGTCATACTTTATTTGCAGCAGAAATGTCGCCTGTTTCGTAAGGTCAGACAATGTCACTGCTGGGCTTTTATTTACCTTAAAAAGTGCAGGTTCAATTCTCATGAACGTTCTAGATGCTTTCTTTACTTGATTTATTTCCTCATTTATTAATTCCGTTTCATATGGAGATTGTTATTCTAATTATGCACTGTAAGCTGTATTCTCTCTCTTTGTATCATCTCCTTTTCTCCTCTCTCATAGAAGTAATGTTACTGAGTTTTAATATTTTGTTTACTAATTACGATATGTATATGGATACATATGATATATTTAAACCGACCATTTGCTGGACTATATTAATCGCAATATTCTTAAACTTATATTGTTTCGAAATCTATAAATATTGGAAACTTCGCATAAGTATATCATAATTATTATCTAGAGTTAATAAATTTATCAATTCATCTATTAAACTGTGTCGCTATACAGCCTACTACTTTTTTCTTCGCGTCTTATACCTTGGCCCTGTTCGTTTATGGTATTTTGTTTACTTGAATAGTAGTCGTTACAGAATAACATTAAACAAGGTTATTTAAAAAGAAACTTAAATAGGTAAGGATAACGAAAGGTTTTATTATTATTGAATTTTCGTGTTGTTCATCAAAATTAAAGAATTCTTTTATCATTCGTCCTTTTAAACTTTCAATGTAAGAGTCAGGATTCTCTCAGAGTGACATGAATTGAGACCATAGTCTGCCACGTTGAGCACCTGTAGACTAGAAAGCAAAGAATTCGTCACGTGGTTAAAATGAGCCGTATCGAGCCTCCAAAGTTATTAATATCCGCAATCCTTTTAAGACCCAAATTTTGACCCCAACTCTCCTTTAATGTAAAAGGTAAAATCACGCCTGTAATCCCCAAAAGGGTACTCAGAGAAATGTAATACGCTGTCACGACAAGATGGAAAACCTATTGCCATGCACCGGGCACAGATCCAGACTAAGAAACATAAACAGAAGGTGAAAGATTAATTTGTCTGAAAAGGTACTAACTAATCTTGCCGGAAGGTTCTCGCTTGAGGCTATTGAGTCGGGGAGGTTGCCGGTCACGAGAATTAGACGAGCGGAAATTCCATGCTCCGGTCACTAACATCACAAACAGGTAAAAATCACTCGTCTGAACCGTCTGAACTACCTACCTTGTCTGTTTACTATTACTCGACAATACACTTCAAATTAGTATTGTCCAGGCCTTTCGTTCCGTTACAAAAATATGTCAGGTGTAATTGGTTTGCGGAACGAAATGCTTTTGAAGTGACCTGCACCAAACACCCGGCTTTTTATGCACACTATATTATTGTTAAGTTATTATACATTATATTATTATTTTCGTTGTACAATATATTATTATTTTCATAAATTTTCGATGTTTCTTATCAAAATGTAAGAATCCCTTTATCATCGTTTATCCTATTATCGTTGCTATATTCAATTTATGATTTAATGGATGTCCCGTATTTCCCCCGTATCGCCTGTATTTCCCCGAAGAGGCAGGCAGAGGAGTAAAGTACACTCCCACGAGTTATCAGCTGTGGTATACACTACATTATACCTGGTATCGTAGAAATATAATATGAATTTCTTACCACTTTGACATTGGGGCAGTTATTATAATGGATTGTGATTTAAAAGAGACTTGCTAACGGATAATGTCTTGGATGTATAGTAATTTATGAAACCACTTAAAAATAATGGATTATACTTTAACAGATAATGATTGATCAATAGCTTGTAATGGAGATAGAAAGGGATTTACGAGATGTGGTAGAGAGACTGAAGGAGTTTATTGTCATAATAACTGAATAATGCAAAGCGCTGCTTGGTCGCTTATGAACTTGTCTATTAACATATAGGAACATTATTGTTATCATCGTCACGCTAGGTCCCTTACGCGATAGGCAGAAAACACAGTGCCCGATATCTCTATCGTTACATTATTAGCCGAAGTGCTGCGACTATTATCACTCCGTTCATATGTTATTGAAAATATTTGAAAAAGTACACCAGTGAGAAATAAAATACTCCAATCAGCATGACACGTCACACGATAACGCTCCATATCTGTCGTCGTTGGTCGATGCGAATATTTTTAATCCACTGTGAATTTCCCTTCCCCTCAGATAAGGTACTAAAAAATAAGTTAATTTGCTCATAGGAATAATCGAACACCGGTCGGTCTGGATTATTTGCTCATGCACAAAAAATATTATCACATTTTGATATATGATTAATTCAGTCATTATCTTCATCGTCATCAGCCTAACTCGGTCCACTGCTGGGCATAATAATAAATAATTTATATTGTTATATTAAAATTTTGATACTTGTCGGCTGTGAACATTGGTCGCTCAAGACTCAATAATTATCAATTAATTATTGAATTGCCAAATGTTATTGTTTGCCCTGAAAGTCGCATTGTATCATACATGTATAATAAAATATAGACTATTAAATAGCCAAATATAAATAAGGTATTTCTAACTTTTTAAATGGTCAACATATTTTGGTGTTAGAAATAGTAAAAGTACTGTGTGTGTGAGAAGAGGCATGAATGCTTGTTCACCGTAGTCCTTGCCGCACGATGCTTTATGTCTACCCCGTAAGGGACCTAGTGATGATATAATAATAAAATTAAAGAAGTAGCTAAGTACGTCGGTGAGCTGATTTACTCGCGTCATCTATGAGTTCGATCTATTACAAATATTGAAAACTGATAAAAAATGGTGTGTTCGTTGTCTTTCATCTATTAAGTAGCCGTCGCCACGATAACACAGTCCGCCATATTGAATTTTGTGATATTTTGATTTGTTTTCTAGATAATGTAAAACTGACATGATGTTTTCGTTTTTGTGAGCTAAGAAATCTACCGCGAGAGCGAACTGAATGTATTTTAGGTTTAAACCTGTTGGCCTGTAAGTATGGCAATATTTGGGGCTTGGTGCCGCCTGCCTGCCCGAAACCGGACCTGGCGTGACGATATAATGATAATTATTATTACTAGGTTTCCAATGTTTTCAGGGCTGAACTTAAATACTGTATCTATGTGTAATGGTTTCGTATTCGTGCATGGAAACTAAATGTAAGATGATATTCACACTGTTCCAGTCATGCTATTTTGAGTTTTATGTTAATGCAATAAGTTCGAAAATCAATGATGCGAGAAATCTTGACCTGTTAGCGTTGATCAGAGTACATTAAATGATTATTAAGCGTATTACTTTAAACACAACCGACCACGAACAGGTTTGTAGCAATGAGACGAGCGGTGTCAGTGCATTTGTTGTTTCTAGTTATAAATGCATTCAATTAGTTTTAGTTCAATTACCTACTCTTATTTAGAAACTGTTCTTTCTGTCACTGGCTGCCGCGTCTCGGTAAAACGTGCGTAGGTCGCCCGGAAGGAGACAGCGGCAAACTATGGGATTTGGATGGTCCAGGACTGAGAGGTGTGGTCCAAATTAGAGGAGGTCTGTCTCCAGCAGTGGACATGCAACGGCTGATGCAGATGATGTTCTTTTCTGAATCGTTCACAGATGCATTTCTAAGAATCGAAACGGTAGCTGAAATGGTACACACGTTCAATCACCAACCATATCTATAAGACGGACAAAGAAATACTTGAAATAACATGATTTTGAATTGAGGTTAGAGGTAGGTCTATCGTCTTTCCTGAAGATTGCATTCTGGAAAGGTTGGATTCGTAAATATTTAACAAAAGTTTTGAGTTGAAATCTTTTTGTAAATTTTTTGTCATATTAATTATTCACATCTCATATTTGTTTTGTCGACGTTGACACTTAAAAATTTAAAATTTTGATATAAAATTTTAGTGTATGGATTGTTTATTGTAAACTGTTGTTGACATGAAAACGGTCTTCCATTCAACCTTAAAATACCTTAAGGTCATATTATATCCATAGGTCACTTTCCGTAAACAACAGAGAAATCGATAATAAATATGTGTCGTCCAATAAAATTAACATAATAATGAAATAACTTTTAAAACTTTTATGATGTCCCCAATAAAGTATATATTAATGAAATATGTATATTAATAAAAAGATATACACAAAAGGTGATAAAATATAAACGAGCTCTCAGGAATTAAAATGAGTTAAATCTATTAAACTAATTAATTACTCTTTAGCTACGATCTTACTATCGATATAAAACAGTTAGTAGTCTATGATCAAACGGTCGCACAGAATAGACATTAATATATATTACTTTATGAAATAGTCTGAATTACTTCTCTAAATTCAATAAACTACATAGCAAGACAGACAAAATACAAAAAGTCCATAGCAGTTGGCAATACTCTTTCAAAGACGATGGTGCTTCCATCTAGGCGACAATGCTGCCAACTAGGCGACGGTGCCGCCATCTATTCAATAATAATTGTGCGCCTACCTACAATAAAACACACAAAAATGGGGATATTAGCTTAATGTAAACTCAGTGTCACATGATGAAGTAGTTATTGAATATCAAATTGTCATATCATTAACACAATGCATAAGTCTCAGCAAATAAATTACATATCATTGACGAGGGAGACACGTAACGGTAACACAATTGCACATAACAGTACCGTAATAATACGGAACGACACAGTGAAACCTGCTCGGTACAGTCGCGGAGTTAAATAACACACGCGTATTACATGGCTCATTATGCGAGAACCCGATAATACAATCAACACAGTCTATACAACAAAGTCTCAGCTGAGCTGACTCACCGCCGCGACCTCGCTGCTACCGGCGGGAGCTCGTGAAGAAGAAACTCCTGTAGGTCAGAAATTAATCCCGCCATCACGCAGACCCTTAAGCCCATACATATAATGTTGTGTATAAACACTCACGAGTCATTTAATAGAAAAAAAGACTGAACAATTTGCATAATTAAAATCTAAAGGCTATAATAAAAGAAACATTAAAATTAATTAAATTATAAATACCAACGAATACGTGCCGTTTCTTAAATTAAAGCAGTTTTAGTACATCAGACATGGAATATTTGGCACTTCCGGCCCACGCCCTACCCCGTGAAGGACCTGGCGTGAGGGTATATTAAAAAGAATTATACCCATACTAGAAAATTCTTAATATCATTGTATACATAATGGAGAACTATATTTTAATACCCTTTATTCTTTGTTACGAATGCAAACGCTTATCATTCGTACATTGTGTGCACGAAAATCTCTTGGACAATAACTTTGCTTCGTTCCTTTTAAAACGATGACGTAAATCGTGAGCTATTGTCGTGTACAATTCAGTAAAAATCTTACCTTTATTAACTTTGTACTCTTTTACTGTTTGAATTTTGACAAAGTACTTTGTTATTATTTCCGTATAGATGTTTTTGTACGACGTGAATAAACTCGGAGTTAATGAGGCTTAAACTTGGCTTACTTTGGACCGAAACTGTAGTTGGAGTTTTTGTACCGGCCCGTCGGTTCTGTGGTTGGTGAACCTAACTGGTGAACGGAGGTGGTGGGTTCGATTCCCTCGCAGAACAAATACATATGTATTTGTATGATTGAGCACAAGTATTCGTTCTGGTTTTGAATGAAAAAACGTATCTATATGAGCATATATTATTTATATTTGAATAGGTAGTTTCTTAGTTTTATAGTTACCATTACACGGTCGCCTGCTTGGAGATCAGATATCATAATATGTAATGTTTCAAGATGTTAAAAAATATCCCATTCAATAAACATTCTGCAAATTTCAGCAGTACCTACTTACTATATCAAAATACATATTTAATTGCTGTCCCCATATCGTCCGTTGTGTCCTACTTGATTATGATCAATATGATATTCTATATTGAACTTAAACCTGTGTCCAAAGAAGAACTTTCCGATCTAACTAATATTTTTGCTTTTGTTGCTTTTAAATGCTCGAACAAAACTATCTATCAGCAGTAACATGGCCGTCTTCATGCGTCCTTATTTTTGGTTAGATCGTTTTAAATTGAATTAATCGCCAAATATTGTGACGTTATATCTACACGTGCGTGTGTTCATAATAGTCAGTACTACTTAATAACTAACAACGTGGGAGTGTACTCCTCTGCCTACCCCTTCGGGGATTATAGGCGTGATGTTATTTAACTATTTTGAAAACGAATTATTATCCCATTCGTTGTCGAAGGCTTTTACAAGAATTAACATTTATCATTATTATGTCGTAATGTTATTTTCGTTGCACGGTAACCATAGAGCATCGAGTGCCAAATATATCTATCCTACACTACAGTTAGCTATCCAGATCTGACATGCTTTTTTACACCCATCACGCTTCATACACGAAGGCCACTTTCGGGGACTTCTAGCTGCCCATCAGAGAGTAACTCTACTATTTGGTCAAGGCAAGTCCTCTGTGGTTTCCATCGCCACCTAATTCCATAAACTCGCTTTGTGTAACAATTCTATAAATGTTTTTAACGTAACAAAAAACAGTCGTTCAATTTTGTTATTAAATTAACATTTTCACTAAGAAAACGGTGTATTTTTGAAAAGTACATAGCTGTACTGCGCCGTGATGACGTCAGCGGGCGCCGAGACGAGAATTAGGTTAACCGAGTAGCCAATAGAGATAACGTCGCAACGCAATTAACTATGGTTATCAAGAGCGTTTATTTATCTCTGAAAGTCATTTTAAATGAGAAAAAAACGAGTCCCTCTTGAAAGTATCTACTTCGCTGAGGTACCACAATCCGGCAGGTCAGAATATTTTGTGAAATTTTAACATTCTAAAGGTGGATGTTTCCGGTTTAATTCGTTCTTTTTTAAGCCTGATCGAATGAATTAAAACTTACGTTTCGCGCTGAAATATTTTTCCCTAATGTATAGAGATGGGCCGAGAAGATTGTCGATAGAATGACAAGTATATTGGATGGTTATAGGAATAAGAACAGTCCGTCGCCGGGGCTGATGGAATACCGCGTAGACGGAGCGAGAAGCTGTAGTTACCGTGTTTACCATGCTGTTCAGTGTATAAGTAAGAATCCCCGTCAGAAGGCCTATATCCAACCGTGAATTGACACAGGCCGATGATGTGTTGATCTGAGATCATGTTCAGTAAGAACTCGCTAAGCTTCTTATTTTAAAAGTGTGTATTTAAGTCTACGTTGTCTCCACACACACAATATGCGTTAGAACTGCACGCGAGCTGCAAAATTGCAGTTTAAATGCGATTCCATAAGATTGATATAACTGCATCTGCAACTGCAACATCTGTAACTAACTGCAAACTTGTGATGTTGCATACACTGAGACATCCCAGCAAAAGGATAAAATATGCATACATTTGAAATTGATTTGAAAGTGTATAAATGACCCCCACGTCAAGAGCGGTGACAAAGTGAAAAGGAAAATTATAAGTCCAGGTAAATATAAATGCGTTTTAAATATAAGTGACTAATAAACAGTTACCTAATCACATCTGTGACTATGAATTTAACTACTT
>DWME01003363.1:0-18497 GCA_018244795.1 Parelbella ahira ahira | reverse complement strand
CGTCAATGTCGTAAACGCGACTTGCGACATTTGCACCTCACGCAATACGGGTCTCCTTCGCGTATACGAATTTGACAGACAGCATGATCTATGTGTCCAAATGTAACAAAAAACATTATATTCTGCTCTACGTTTGAAACGAAACCGTATGCAACACAAGTTTAGTAGCTTATAAAATATATTTTTTACATAAATATTGAATGTACTGTTAAATCTAAAAACAGATTGAACTATTTATTATATAGTTATGTATTACTAAAGTTTTTTATTCATTCATTAAGATTCACTGGATCTACAATTAACGTAGCCACGTAATATGTACTATTTTAAACGAACACCAGTTAAAATTTTCCCCGACTAAAACTTCGCACTGAACTAACAGTTTTATATCATCAAAGATAATGCAGGTGTAACGTATCTTCCCATATATCTCTGAAATATTATTATTAAAACGCATTCCAAAAATAATTTTCGAGACTACCTAAGACTCCAACGCTTCACCGGCCAATTCCTTCTGAGGAATCATTATACACCGCCATCGACCTATCGTCACTGACATAAAAAAAATAAACAAAACAAGAAAATCAAATCCTACACGAGGCTCCGTTCGGATGATCGACCTGTGTCATCGAAAAGTTTATTCTCTGTAATTAAAAAAAAACTAATTAAAAACTTTTGATTTGTCAAAATGACGTTGTCACTGCAGTGATATAAGCGTCACTTGTCAACGTTGACGGTCCTGAATCAGGCCACATTTAAAACCTCTGTCAAAATCTGCAGTATGGGTGTATTTAGACAGATTCATTAATGCAATCCGTAGTGTTATTTACAATTGAAGGGTAGTGATGTTGTCGGGGCTGGGCGCGCCGCGGTGGGGGAGGTCGATCTCCGCGCAGAGCGTTCGGGCGCGGTCGGGCGCGGTCGGGCGCGGTCGGACGCGGTCGGGCGCGGTCGGGACGCGAGCCGCGGCTCGCGCGCGCTCAGTTGCCGTAGCTGTCCGCGTCCGCCGCGTCCGACTGGCAGTCGAACGTCTCCGAGCTGTCCGCGTGCTCCGGGTAGTACTCCCTGTATATCTTGTCCAGCAACGCTTGCCTGCCAAGCGAAATATTACCGTGACAGGACACAGATATAAAATTATGGCAACTTAGTGCATTTAAATCTTTGAACAATGTTGAGCACGAATGATACTCGATCATATAATGCAATATAACTAGAAAAAATCTTGAAACCGTGAAGTCGATTTCAAAAATTTTAAACGAAATGTACATATAAACGCAATGAGACAAATGTATCTATTACTAAGTAATGGATCGTACTATGTATGTATACAAAAGATCAGATGTAGGTATATGTAAAAATCTGTCTGTATGGACTTTGTTTCGCTCTCGTGAGTAGCAACACAGTTGTAACCAATTCTAAGAGGACTGGAGCCGTGTACCATTATTACTAAGTGTTACAGTCAAACGTTATAAATAAAGCGAGGGGACGTCATATGAAGTTTATGGAACACAAATCTAACTGTAACACAAACAATGCAAGCGGAAACTGGCCACGATTCCTCATACGAACTCAAAATAGAGAGCGCTTCTAGATTGTTCTAAGAGTCGCTTCAGATCCTCGTTACAATCCAAAAGAACCGCTAATCCATTGTATAAATACAGAAGGGTTTTCCGCTACGGGGAGTCCCCAGTGATATTAAATATAACATTAGGTATAGACGCAAAGCGCATGCGTTGCCAATATTATAGCCTCAACCCCTCTCATTCTGAGACTGTAGTAATGATATTGATGATGACGATGACCCCGATGATGACGATGTTGACGGCAGGTTGCACTCACTTGGCAGCGAGCCCGCCGCCGGGCGGCAGGCCGGGGATGTTCTCCTGCACCAGCAGCTTCAGCACCCGCGAGAAGTGCGACGAGGTGTCCTCGCGCTCCTCCTCGTTGCCAGCGCTCCGCTCGATCAACGCTGCAAACGACGACAATGCAATCTTAATAACGTCATATAAATAATAATTAATCGTGTGCCATTGTACCACTGGATAGCCAGTTGATTCACAAATCATTTCATATACGACTAACAAAATTGTCTATTCATTTGTTATTATGTACGTCTTTGACAATTGATCTTGTTACTTAAACCTGTTTGTCGATGTTATAATTTGATGGAAGATATTTAAAATACATATTTTTTTATCATATTATGATGGGCTAGTTTGGCCGCAATCCCGCCTGATGGTCAGCACGGATGCGTCCTAAGATGGAGCACGCATGCCTAGGAACAGCCTATTCAGCCTTGTTTTGAAGAGACCCAAGTTATGTGTCCGGAAACACAGAACAAATAAAACAAGACAATTAATAAAGCGATTGAATAAGAACATTGTGTTCTTGGTCGTCCAACAAATTTAGAGAATACACGTATACTAATAAATTTACACTTGTAACCCCAGAACATTTTTATGTATCTATGTGTGCGCGTACAGTACACACTCAAATACACACAAAGAACCGAAGAGCGATTAAATTACCCCATTGGAAAGCGTGAAAGATCGTCGAGATATCCGAAACCGTGTTTAGTAAAAAAAAAACCTATAGCCGTACTGCAGTAAACACAGATGGACAGATCTACAAAATATATACGTGTACATATCGCTCATTTGAGACTAGAGTGTAATATATCAAAAGCACTCAGAAAACAGTTCAGAAAGCTTGAAATAATAATTATTTATAATAATCATATTATTCTACAACTATTATAACAGTTATGTATCATAGAATAGTATATAAGTCATATAATTATAATAGTCATAGAATCATATAAAACTTTCTTAACTTATTTCTGAACGACAGTATTTTTGACATATTACACTCTAGTCGATATGTGTCGGTCAATTTGAGCAACACATAAATTAATGCACAAGTATTATGAAACATGTTCATTGAAGATGCCATTGGGTCCGTGGCATTTTAATAGTTTCTTGTTTATTTTAATTAATGATACATTGTATACTAGCAATTTAGCTAGCAACATTATACAAGAACGTCGGACCACACTAACGCTGTGTCTCGAATCGTTGTCGCTCCCTATTAGCAGTCGGTTTTGTATTGTGTTTTAACCGATACATAATAAGAATTATATTAAAAAAATCTGAAATTATTTTCCCAGGTTAATCAATACCATCCTTATCGTGGGATACTACTTTATCTCAAATTCAACGTCACATTTTCGACATATATAAATTAATATAAAGTAATAATAAAACTCCTGTGGCGCCCTCTATTACATTATTACACGCGTGGGTGAGTTAAAGGACTACGATATTTATAATCCACGTACAACCCGTATGAGTTGACTTGAGACTTGCATGATGACGTCACGAGTGTTGTGTTTATACACGGTAAAATAACTTATCAGTAGCTGTTTAATTGACTCTAATTGTAAGATATGGTAACCAATAGTAGGTATAACCATTAAAATTAAAATATAATGATACTTAATCTTTGAAAGGACTACATAAAATATATAACACGCAGGTATCCAGCTATCATGCAAGAATTGTACATGTTTGTATGAAAATTAAACGCAACATTACGCCTGTAATCCTAGGGGTAGACAGAGGAGAGTAGTTCAGTCTCAACAATTACGTTTACGTCCCATCATCCCATGGAATAGGTGGTTAGCCTATTGCCAACCTAACATTAACGAACTGATAATGTAGAGATATTTAAAAAAAGAACTCAAAAGACCAACGATTAATTGATTCAGATCTTGATTTAATGTAACCGCAATCACTGTACAAATTACATGCGAATCAATTTTACTATAGATAACAAGTACCACGCAAATATTTTTGAAACTTATTCTCACTTACATAAGGTTCAAATTCGACGCTATAAATTTTCTACAGACGTATAATTAAATTACTCTTCGTAGCACTAATGATACATAGAAATGGCATGTACCGTTTGTCTGTGATATTCACCTTGATAAGGGATTTCACAATAGCTTTTTTCCCCCCACACACATTAAACAGAAATACAAATACAGGTATAGAAGTCTATACATCGTACAGGCATCACATTCATAATTTTTACTCAATAGACAAGTCTTCTCAGAACTCTTTTCTTTAAGTCATTTACTGTGGTACTCTTTCTTCATAATAGTTTACTGTCAAATACGCCAAAACGCGTTATCAAATTTTAATAATCTGACTGACTGACTGATTTCGGATAATCTTACTGAACGTAGTCATAACGTAAAAATTAATCAATAAATCATAGTGATGTGACAATGTCACAACCTATGTATCTCTTCCCTTTATAAACTTTCGAAGTACAGCATACAAAAAAAATTAAAATATCCTACAAATATCACAATTTACCTGTTCTTTACAGGAAAAATTAAACTACCACTTATAAGGAGACTTCTATGCGTTCTATACTAAGCAAGCCAGTTCTACCCGTTACGCGATCTGTAACAGAACAGTTAGTAGGCACTTGTTTGCTCAACAGTGTTCTATTAACGTCACGCTCGGAGCCGCGCGGTTGGAAGAGCGGCGTGTTATCATCGCTGCTACCTCACACTATCACCGGTTTATCATATCACACACTGTATAAAAACAAGCGATGACTCATACTATACTTATTTACATAAACAGATCTGTATCGATGTTAGAACTCGCATGTCATTTTCGGTACGAATAATAATGGGGCCTGAGGCGGAATTTTCTTAGGCGTGTGAAGTATGCCAACCCGCAATTGGCCAGCGTGGCAGACTATGTCCTTAGCCCTTTAATTGTGGGAGCCGTGTTCCAACAGTGGAATGATAAAAGGTTCGAGAAAAATTGGTCACTAACATGTAAGAAGTCCACCAATCAGGAGATAGCCAATGTACAAACTATGGAATTTTCTTACTCATAATGAGAGAAGACCCGTGTCCAACGGCGGAACTATTAAAGGAACGATGATGATGTTCAGTTTTACAATTTCCGGTCCGTTACAAGGTAGGCAGAGACAGTGCGTGCCAAATTTATCAGTCCTTACATATCTGACGTACTTGTTCCACATACATAGCACTTTCTATGGTTTAAAACATGTTATATAAATAATAAGCATAATATAGCACTGATAGATGAAAATGGAGGTGGCCGTGTACATAATTAGATGCTCTTTCAGGGAACGGAATTTTTAATAGAACCAACAATCTACGTCAAAAGAAGCATCTAGAACTTATTGATTTTCATACAGCCGAGACCCGTTTTAAGTTCTTTGCTCTTTCTGTAGGCAGGTAGGTCTTGTTTGGTAGATTTTAGATACATATTTACACAGAAACAGTTGTTATATCGTATAATAAATATTGAATATAAAATTGAAGTTATTGTCGTCATCATCATCGTCGGGCTGCCATGTCAGTTTAATTCCCCTCATATTTAATTTGGTACCTATATTTCTAATAGAATATTGACCGACACATTTACCTCAGTATTTATTATTAAATAGCAAGCAAAGCTTATTAGGACCCACTAAACGAAACAGCATTGTAAGCGCTGATAACTTGGGTAGAAATTTCGAGAAGAACCATGAAGAACTACCCCGACCCTGTATGTCACCTCTATAGAATGGTGTAATGAAACGAATAAATCCATGAAAACGGAGGTTACTAAAACACGCCTAAAATCCCCTTGAATTTAACAAATAACATTTCGTTAATAGTAACAGTTACACATATTACATTACTGTAACGTTTCATAGCATCTCGTTTCGTAGCTATCTCATATATTAATTGCGAATAGATCATTAATATAATATTTAAGTAATAAAAGCGAGAAATTTCAGAAATGTTTCTTTACAACAAAGCATTCGATCTCACCGCGTAAGTCAACAAAGAGTTTAGCAATTAACGTTAAAATGTAATATCAAATAAATAAATTAGAGGTCAACTCAAGGTGAGTGGAAATTTTTTAAATATTTTTTCAAGAAAAAAAACATTGAGCCGATATATATCAACACGACGCATGTAGAGCGATAGAATACAAAATCACAAAACACCGTACCTACTAGTTTATGGCTGTGGGGTTTTTAGCCTTGTAACAATGGGAATAGAGATGCCGGTTAGAAAACTATATTTGCACCTTATGTTTATGACGATAGAGGCGAATTTAAAACCGGCCGGACTGTTGAATGTGTCGTGCATGCCGTGAGCTGGGGCCGCGTCGTATATTACGGGCACAGGTAAAAATATTCGGCAGCTGAATATTGCGAAATGACATGTACGAATTGATAGCGATCACCTTAATACGAAGCGACTTGTCGAAAACGACTCGAAATACACACGGAAGTGCTTTGGATTCTCCAAGTTATACATATATGTTTATGAATAAGATTTTTTTTACATAACAATAGGCGTCTCTGAATAAAATCACATCTGAGGGTTAGCGAGATGTAGTCTAAGATGTAGTATGTGTGCCTAGACAGTGCTTATTCGCTCGTCTTAAATATTTTAGGTTGTATGAAACGGTTCAGGCGTGTCACTTACAAAGTCATTTATACATTTGGAACTCATTGTGCGCGTGCGTCGCTCCGCGCACGATTTTCGCCGCGGTTTATTTTCCAAATTTAATATATTTTCCTTAACTAACAAACATTTGCATGGGAATGTACTACACTTCCCTGCCTACTCCTTAGAGGATCATACGCCTTATATTACGTTTAATAATCATTTGTATAACAACAAAATCTCGTCAAGGATATTTTTCAATCAAAGTACATATAACAAGATCATAGTAGAAATAGTGTTAAAGTCCACTCTATTGTATAAATAAGTCTAGTATTTTATCTATAACGATGCATTCAGTTTTATCCGGTTCGAGCCATCATAAATTGCTTATATTGTCGCCGTAACAACGAATGCAGTCTGCAAAATGACGGATTCAAGAAAAATGGTGCTCAAGTGATTTATTCAGGTCTGAACTCTACCTCATATTAATTAGATATATTTCTGTACTACAGACGCACACAATAAAAATGACATCGTTAAATACTGAAGTTTCGATAAATTACGATATCTGCTGTCTTCATTACGAGAGCGGCACAGTTAACTCAAATTAAGATATATTATACCATGCAAGTGTTCATCATCATCAGCATCATCAATGCTTTTTATGTTCCACTATTCAGTCATCACACAGACATACAACCTAGTTGACAATCGAACCCAAAAGCTCCAGCACAACGATCAGGTGCACTAACCTATTAATCAACAAAGCCAGTCAACCATACGCACCATACAATCACATACAGTCAGTATACGAGCGAAACGCCATATGTCATAATCCATGAGAACGAGTGGAAGAACGAAACATTACAATATATATGTTTAAATAGTTCATGCCAAGAGATATGAAAGGATCAAATCCATTCGTTCACGATCTGACGCAGAGCAGCAGATATGTACGTCTAACATCACTTCTTGACCGGAACGACAATCGGCCGTCGGTCACCGCTGCGGCGTCTATTTTTGCCGCCATAACAGCTGACAGCTGTTAAAAGACAAGCCGTTAGATCTGAACGCGAGCACGCAACAATTTCCTTGTTAGAAGACGTACACACCAAAGCTAAGATTGAAACTGTTATTATATTTAAACTTTGTGGAAGATTATATGGGCATCATACTCTAACTACACGAAACCCTATATGAGCGATAAATTGGAAGTACTTGGTTCATTTTGAGGGATGTGAGAAACCATTACCTTCATGATCTTAGGACGCATGCGCGCTTTCCATCAGGCGGGATCGCGACCAAACGCGAGCCTATCATATGATAAAAAAGAAAGTGGCCAACACTAGTCTTGAGTGATAGGTACAGAATAATAATTGTACCGAGATACTAAGACTTCGATGCAATAAAAAATATTGCAATTCGACACGAGCGACAAAAAATGCTGTAGTAAACAAAGTAATCAGTATGAAAATGTGTATCTGATTACACGTTCATTTCGTGCACTGTGATTTAAGTAGCGTGTAAATTATATAAAAACGAACTCTGTTATTCTCTAGAAAAATCAATGGGCGTCTTCTCAAATTACCAACTAATACACTATCGGCACGTGGTACACAGTTCAATAGGCATGACAAATGGCAAATAGGATCGATAAGAGGCAGTAGGTTGGAGGATTAAGCGTGAACGCGTCACAACTATGGCTTCGTTTCTTATATTAGCGCACGGTTTGACGTAGCGAGTGCACTGCCGCGCCGGCTGCCACTGCGCAAACACAGTCATTGCTTTAACCCTTCCGTTCGGTACATGGATGACAATTCCATTTTTAAAATTCAAACCACAACGAATTTTCTAATTTTTTTTTTTGTTCGAGGCCAGGACTAAAGCAATGAAACTATGGCTGTTATTCCAAACCAACTTTAATATAAGAAACAGATAACAATGAATCTTAACACAATCATGTATAGGAAAATACTTATGAAAAAAAAAACAAACAACAAACATGTACATATTATCACAAACGTTAGACGCATAAACCTTAAACACTAATTAAGTACAGACGCACCGATAACAGTTAAGGCGTATTCACACAACGGTAACTGCAAAGTAACAACAATGATTTTCGGCAAGTGCGGAAATATAACAACTTGCAAAGTCAACGAATGCGACACCCACGTCTACACACAGTCCAAAAAAAAACAAAGTAGTACACCTACTAAAAGATTGTACTATTAGTGTGCAAACGACCATACTATTTTTAACTATTATATTAGTGAGGATTGAGACTGTTCGGCTTAAAAATTGAGGTTTACTAAAAACAATAACTTTACTTATAAAACTACTCGATAAGTAAATATGATGTCTACGTAATATATCTAATCGGTTTCTAGTAAGGTAGTCTATCGCCTTAAATATCTAATTTGGCAGGAATTGTAAATAAACTCTATATATATAAATAAAGTATTACGATTTATGTAAGTCTACAATATTATGCACGAACGACTGATACCATAGGATGAAAATATATTCATATCCTATCGTAACTGTGATATTTAAAACCACAGAGCTTACGTCCTTTAAAAATTATGCAATTATTGAATAAAGTATATAAAACCACGAATTAAATGAGCTCCTTAGCACCTGATATTGCATACTAAAATCAGTTCAATTTACTGAACGGTGGAGTATGCTCCGGACGTTTCTACGGACACCTGTCAGTTGTTCACGGTCCGATGCGACTGCCGAACTTATCAGTCGCCAAAAGCAGATCGTGAGTGAGTGACGTCACATGACACGATTACTTCACAAAACGCAAGTTCAGCCACAAATGATCCTTTCGGTTGGCGGCATAATACATATGCATATTAACATTATATAATATATTTATATATACCTACTGCCGCTCCGTTCAACAAATACTTAAACCAAATTTAATCTACCAATGTCTTTTAAAACTAAAGCCATAACAACCTGCCTGGAGTATTATGTCGAAATATTTAACTATAATCACTGGACTGTAATTTTTTTTCGACCCTTTTATCGTTCCTCTCTTGGTAATGAGCGTTAAAACCATAATCGGCCACTCTGGTCTAGTGCGGGTCGGTAGACTTCACACGCCCAAGAAACCATTTTATTTTTATTTTTAATCATTGCAATTTTCATTATCGACCAAACTTTGCGTATACTTTCAATAGGACGCGGCCCAAATCAATTCATAATGATACAAATATACAATATATTCTATTAGAATATTAAATGTGTACTGTAAATTGTAAATATATTTTTCTACATAATCTAGAAGTTTTTAAATTACTCTATATGTAAACTACAAATTTTTATAAATATTTTCATATATATTAAAATATGTTTTTGTGACCTATACCATATTCGCAATATTTATATATTTAGACCGGTAACATTAAATCTTAGAGAACGCTTTAAAACTATAATGCAATAGTTTCTGGTTAGAGAATATTTTTTATTCTATACTAATAAATTGTTTGTTAACTATAATTCATCTTTGATTTAACATAAACGATATTTTTATAATTAGAAAACTCTTAGATCATAGTTAAGATATTTAGATCTATTTCTTTCTTCTGACATTAGTACTTTAAATCCTTCATAGCATTTCAATATGGCTATAGTGTACGAAACCACACAATAGTTAAAAAACCTATAAAGACAATAGAGGAAAATCTATAAACCTATTAAAATCGACCATTTGACACGAATATTTATTTCTCTGTTTCACAATAAAAAAATCAAAAAATGTAAACAATATTATTACCGAAAGGTAAGAAATAACCTCGTGAACTCCATTTAAAAACAATCATCAAAAATAAAGTATTTTAGTTAAATACTTTTAGTATTCCAATACCTACTTAAAACCATCGAAAACCTATCACACCTGAGACTCGTTTCGTACCGAGATTTTCAAAAACAATAATAATAATCTCTAGTTAGACTATATGTGTCACACAATGTTATACAAGAATTGTAAAGATATAAATGTAGAGAATTCTGTACGCGAATGTACATTCTGAAGGAAATGTATGAACCAAGAATAACGACAGAGAGAAAGGGGAACGGATAAAGTAGGTATATTCCCGCACAAACTCACTGAGCTGAGCCGCGCACGTGTCTGACTGTCAGCGCGTGTACGTGGATCGATCAACTCGATCTGATGTACAGTCGGCAACAAAAGTTTTTTCTCTATAATAAAACCCAAGGCAAACAGGCAGTCTGCAAAAAAATTATCCCTAATTGCAACCAGCAAGTAACTACTCGCTCGCTGCCGCCAGTGGGTACACAGCCTTATGAAGGTTGGATATTCAAATGCATAATATAGTATGCCTTATTGTAATCCTTATTCGATACAGCCTTACATACATACCAAGACAATATATCTCTGAGCATGTTACTTTATCTATTATCATACATGAATGTTTTTTAAAGAAATCCTTAAATTTCATAGATGTTTTTAATAGTTTATAAAATATTATGTCTATTTTAAAATGTTATTTATTGCGTATTATTAAAGTAATATAATTAAATGTAACAAAAACATCTTTATTTCCCATTTATTTAAATTTATAATTAATGGCAATACTCATCGTTAGCACAACATTCAACAGTATCAGTCACCGAACAAATTAAAAAAAAAACTTTTAGAGTTTATTGTATGGAGTTTCATGCAAAGATTTTGTAAGGCCACCCCCACCTCAAGGTCATTTATATTTTTATACCCATATGAAATATGAACACGCAAACCTATCCGGGCTGTCGTAAAACAACCCTATAAAACGCGTAAAACTTGTAAGGGACTATTTAAAATAAGTATATGAGTTTCTTGAAAAACGAAACTATTAACCTTATAAAGAGTATTATTGGCCAATATTCTCTGTTCACGATCACGAACGTCTGTATACTGTACTCTATTATAAACGTAACATCACGCCTGTGATCCCTGAAGTGCTAGGCAGAGGAGTATTGTATACCCCCACATTTCTCGTATTACTAGTGCGGTGTCCAACGGACACGTGTACATATGTATATCATGACAGACAGAATCAAAAGATACATAGTACATTATCGTACGGATATTATAGGCTCCATTCGATTCCTACTCTCTATTCGCGATCCAAAAAATTACTAAAACTACCTTAAACCCTGAATCCATATGACCGATGCCCAACAGTGGGACCATGAACGTAGACCGTAACCTTATATGTAACCAAAACCGAACAGTTGTATGCTTTGTCAAATTTCTTATCCACTAAGCCAAAACCTTATCAATAATAGGCACTCACATTATCTTAAATTGATTAATATCAAATGGTTGAACCAGTGTTGAATACAAATTTGAAAATGGAACCAATTTTTTTTCTAATTTGTTTGTTATATCATAAAACGGTTGAACCAGTGTTTGAAGTTTGAATTTGAAAATGGAATCGAACTTTAAATTTTTTTTATTTGTACGTCATATCAATTCTCATAGGTCAGATATTTATGTTATACTCAATATTTTTTAAAATATTTTATGGTTAAATGTACGTTGTTTAATTAAACCTTGACAGATTTGTACGTACAGAAGTTTACACAGGTGTATCTTATAATTTTTATGTAATAAATTGTTTCTCGAAAACACATACATGTATGTACATAATTATGTTCATACGATGAACATTTATCATTTGGCTATAAATGTAACCCCATGATATTGTCTCATCCAAATTCCCATTTAACCCACTCTTTCCTTTTTATTTTGCTCATCCTTATTAATTATATTATTACTGCTACCTTTAAACAAGTGAATAGTTGCCAGCACCTAAATAGTATAAAGTATTTATATCGTCAACAGGTGTAATATAAACTATATTTTATTAACTAAATAATGATTTAAAAACTATAAGACTCCAGAATACTTTTTATAATACATAATTTTATGAAATGTATTTGATTAATGAACTTTTGCTAAATGAAAACAGTTATCTCACTAAATCAATAAAATACTATTTACTTTATTAATTGAAATATTAATTATATAACTATTATTTTTATGCATCTATTATATTTATTTGTACTACGTAAACAATTCAACCGTGTGTATATTTCAATACTTTCATATTTGAAGTTTTCTTTATTATTTTAATAACAGTATGAGCTTATTTAGCCTACAGATACTAAAACCACAGACAAAGTCATAAAATGCGTCAGGTCTGTATAACCAGAGATATTTGGCACTTGGCGCTCCCTGCCTACCCTGTAACGAATGGATAAATACATAATAATAAACAGATCAGTATAAGTGTAAGTGAAGACCTGACTTAATAAACTATTGGGAACAACTGACTTCAAAAAATGTAAAACACTGCTAAACTTTGAAAACACGCTAATTTCTATCTAGATTTAATACGCATTTGATGTGGTTATATTTAATTTAAGAGTGTTAATTATTTCTGAGAAATATGCTTTGCGAGGAGAACCAAAGACTGCAGTCTGGGCATAGACTAAGAGAAGTCTATACCCAATAAATGACTCATATGGAATGATGATGATAATGATGAATATTTTATAATGATTGGCACAAAACTGTTGTATAAGAGCAAGTTATGCCTATAAATTTAATATACCTATAAATTTTTATTATTCCTAGGTTTTGTACTTTAATACAAATTACTAATGACACATTGTCAGTTAATTTTATGTACTATAAACATGATATGACATATTATATCAAAACACCCCATTTTACCCATTGTCTTTATCACTTTCTTGTACAAAGATTCTTATGACTTAGATAGTTTTGTATTTTAACATCAGTGGTGGCATCCTAAAGGTAAAAATATTAGAATCAAGGAACAGATTCTGAGCGAAATATCATTATTTTCATATGTATAAGAAATCTTAAATTCATTTCATTTAAGTTCAATCTAACCTATAAACATTTTCTTCTCTACTTACTATTACTATACTCCTCTCATTTGCTCAATCAATCCCAATACTCTGTATTGTTAAATATATATAGATAAAAAACTATGTAACTGACTGTTTATATGTCTCTAATAATATATTATTGCTAAAATTGTAATGTAATAGCATCAAAGAAATATATCAACTTTTTATATACAGTAAATACCAATTACCCTTTCCAAAAACTGCACGATAAGGATGCGGTATCATCTCTTTAATAACCTTACATGATATCATGACATGGTGGATAACCCAATTGCTACAGACGAAGCATATATCCAAAATCAGGTTTCAGGTGTCTGCTCGACCGATGACTGATTCTAAACAATCTGGGGCCATAGACAGACCACACAACACGCATTTTGCTAATGAACCCCATGCGCGGACATCTACAAACCCTTGATAAGTATACGTTCGCCTATCTATCCTCTAGCATCGTTGGACTGTGTATCGCTGTCGGGCCGCGGCGGCGGCGGTCGGTCAGTGTGTCTGTTCCGGTGCTTGTGGGAGCAGGCATGCAGTAGTGTCGAGTAACAACCTGTGAGCCGGTGCCGGAGTGTCTCGTCGAGCTCGCGGTCCGCGCGCTGCGCCTCCGCGCTCGGCTTCGGCGCCCCGGGGAACACCACCAGCACGATGCTCATGTTGTCCTTGCTCCCCTGAAACGTACCGCCAATGTTATGACTCGTATTATGCCATTTCATTCGTTGTAACCGATGAAGCGTGGGAGTGTACTACACATCTCTGCCTACCCCTTCGGGGATTACAGGCTTGAGATGAAATATTTTTTTCATTCGTTCACATTAATTGGGAAACATATCCACGTTACGCGACTTATGCATTACAAAACTTGAATGTCAACTTTCCTTTTGGTCGGTTCATGTAAAAAAACAAAACATTTACGTGCTATGAAAAAAATCCGTGCACAGATAAAGGAACAAAAAAATAAACAAAAGATGTTGACGTCTCTATTATTCCCTTACATTTTACAAGCTTTTCATTGAACTGTAGTTGTTTAATAGCTTTCATATACAATGAAAGATTTTAAAATACATTGTTTTTTTTTCTTCAGTACGTAATGAACGTGTCGTTATAAGCTCGTACAATGTCACGCTTAACGGACTTCCCGTCCTTCCCTTTCATTTAACATGTGACGCAAATAAAGAGGGGTCTTTAGAGAGACACAAAATAAGTAACATATAAAAAAAACAACTAAATTCCCGGGATATGACACATTTAAAAAACATATATTAAGACTTTGTTAAAGGGTTGATACATAGCTCATTTGCCGGAAAACTGATACGTCAAAAATCGCATTTTTCAGTAAACGATTTTGAAAATTTAAATATATAATTATACAAATCGCAGTTTATAAAATATCACAGTCTTTTTGCAAATATATTATATACGAACTGAAATATTAGATAAACATAATAGAATGTTCGAGAAGACAATACTTATATCCTTGTTTCAGTTTACTAATACTTAATGTATATGTCATATATTACTTAAAGTAATACCTCGACAATGATGACTGAATAAAGCACTTTCCTTTTACTTGTACTTAATCAGAATAGATGAATTCAATTAGAAGATTGCTCCGTGAGATATGAAGTAAATTTAAGTTGAAGAGTTTAATTGAAATGAACACAAAACGCAACAAAAGCGCAGTGAGTCGTTCACGTACATATGTATGTATTATATTGGATTATATCACATTTTAAATCAGTCCTCAAGCGCGACCGACGGCTAAGGATATTTTGTTAGGGCTTCAGCTTAACTATTTAATCAGAGCTACAGAATATAAAAACACTGTAGTGAAATGTAGGCCTGTGTGGCCTCATTATTGATTTCTTTAAATAATGTTTTATTAACTGCCTCTTTAGTCAAGTGGTTACAAGTGTGATTGCTAATCAAGACGTCCTGGGTTCGATTCTCGGACCACCTACTTCTATAACAGATCTGACATGATACATTACTTAAAAAATGTATAATTATTAGAAAGGCAATACACACAGTTATTAGATCACAACTAGATGGAACATGTGGTAGAACCAAAGAGCTGATAGATATACTATATTTTTTTAATTATATACTTTTAATGATAATATCTAAGCAGAACACTGTCTTACAAATAATTGTTTTGGATATAATAAATATTTAAAAAATCAAAGTCATTTAATTGATAAAAGAAATGTATACATGTGGTATTTGCTACTTCTTCAATGTTAAAAATGAATGTAGCTATTACTATTTTGAGATTAACAAATATTCATAATTAAACAAAGGTGCAAATTTTTTATTCAACTTTTGCACAGATTTTGGCAGTCATTGTGGCCACTTTAATGGCAACATTATTATATGCTTATTTGTTTCTTTTAGACTACAATCGGTATGCTCTGTTCCCATAACATCTGTGTACATTGTTTATTACTTTTTCTTGGAGTTTCTCATAAATATTTTTTACATTTGTAACATAGACAATCCTAAATTTGAACATGAAACTGCAAATACTGCTTTTTGAATAAATATACAATAGATGACAGAAGATATATGACTGTTTCATAGGCCTAGTGGTTGTAAATGTGACTGCTGATCAAGAGGCCCTGGATTTGATCCCTGGGTCGGCTGAAGTATTAACAGATTGTTCAAATATGACATTCAGAGAGTTTAGATACACAGAATCTGGGATTGTAATAGGTGTTAATAATAGGCACATCCAGGTAGAGAAATCTGGAGTTGATCAGTAAGTACTGAAGTTGTAAGCAAATGAAGAAGTGTGATGTAATGTTGAGTTGCCAGAAAATATAGATATATTGATGATGCTTGTCAATTCAAGGCTGATCAGTTCATTTCACACCCTTAATTTAAATTTGTTAGAAACATCAACTTTTTAGTCATCATAATATAATGACCAAATTTATAAAGCTTCCCTTGAGTCTCCTCTTAGTCTCAGAGAGGTAAGTCCATAAGTTTAACACAATGGATAAGTGTGGGTTAGTAATTTTGTGCAGCTTAGGGAACATTATGGAAAACTTTTTTAGGTCTGTTTTCCTTCACCAATATATCAAATGATATTTAATCCTAAAAATACAATATGATTTTCCAGGATAAAATGTTTTTTGAAAGTCTGAAGTGTGCAGAAAATGAGTCCAGACCTCAGAATGAGAGACTAAAATTTTCATAAGATTGTCAGTGCAAAATTATAACATTTTATTATTTATACATACTTTAACACATTATTAATATATAAAAGCACACTATAAAACATATAGCCAGTGTACAATATGAAAATGCTATGATAATGATAATTCAAGCATATTACATATTGACTTTACAATAATTAGTGTATAATTATTAAGCTTGTTGAAATATATCATATTGTTTTTATATACAGCATGATTATTTTATATATATGCTCATAAAATGTTCAATTCATGATATAATATAATGTCAGTATTTTGTTTAATTGAAATCAACTGACAAAGTGCTCACCACAGCTCGCAGACAACTTGCATTTAATCTCAGAATTGAATTAATGTTTAAGATGAATCACTAACTTATGAGAACCCCTGAGAAATAAAACTGGACATTTTACATTCTGATATCTGTTGATACTAGCTACACCCTACCATGAAACATAATGCAAACACTGTAATATCAGAATGTACCTAGAACAAGAATGCCTTCCAACTTAACTATTTGACCAACATTCGGGGACCAATAATTCTAAAGTACAGATATTCGCCAAACAAATAAAATTTCATACAATAAGTGATCATTTTAAAAATGATGTCATGTTATTATCACCATTGCAAATTTACATTAGATAAAATTTGTACACCAAGTGGCAATGGGTATGAGATAAGAGGATGATAATTAATTTTTAAATCTGCAACTTAAGCAATTATCATTAGATAAGTCGCTACAACTTTTAAACCCTATAAGTTCTCAAAGATAGATGGATTTTTCAAATACATTACAAGCACCAATATTCCAAATGGTATTATCGTATAACATAATTTCAGATATTGTCAATTACAGGGAAAATCATATACATGTACATATATTATATAAATGGATACCATCAGATGTATTTTCTATAGGGTTAGGCAGTGACTAAGGTACAAGAAATACCTGTTGCTTAATCTACAATTAATAAAATTGACATATCTGTAAATTCATTAAAAGAACTTTTGACTTTATCATCACTTAGTATATGTAAAACATGTCACAATGGATTAATATTTGTTGTCTCTATCCATATAGGATGTGATTCTCAAAGGACTATGACAAAGGACACAATGTAATTTACCCCCAAGTTGCGGTGAGACAATCTATTACTCAACTCATAAAAAAAATGAACCATCACACCCACAATCCCAAATAAGGTAGACATCTTATTGTGTTATGCAGTATTTTATCTAACATGAGACACTATACAAATAAGTTCCTTTTGAGTAATATATTTTATACATACCTTTTAATAAGTGTTAAATATAGTCAAATGTCTGTTGTTCAACCCGCAGTGAACAGTTTAATCAAATTACTTAAATAAGTGTGCTCGATAGTGTTATCCAATCACAGAAACTAACCATTCCATTGGACAGTTGTATTCCACATGGATCGTTGTATACTACATGGTTGGCTGTATATGAGGTGAAGGTCACACACGCACATATTAAAAACTGTACGGTAGTCAATTAATTACACTAATTATCTATCTCATCTGGTACATTGATTAGATACAGTTAATTGGGCTGCATTTACTAGTAGTTAAAGATTTCACAACCTATTATTTTACAGGGTGTGTGAAGTATTCGTTTGAAACCAAAAGATGAGTAATCTCACACAACAAATTTACAACACAATTTATTGACTCTATTGCATCATAAACTTGGGAAATTTCGTAAAAACTGTAAACCAATAGGAAGTGCACTAGATTTTCATGCTTTACAAATTAACATGTACAAATAACATTATCTAGCCAGAGTACATCCCTAGTACATCGCTGTCCCCTGACTGACTG
>DWME01003362.1:0-18501 GCA_018244795.1 Parelbella ahira ahira | reverse complement strand
GAGTGTACTACACTCCTCTGCCTACCCCTTCGAGGATTACAGGCGTGATGTTACGTTTTTATGTTACATATTTAAAACGTAAAATAAAAATAGGTATTTTGCATACGTAACTGGTGAAACGTGGGAGTGTTCGGTGTAGGTACTACACTCCTCTGCCTACCCTTTCGGGGATTACGGGCGTAATGTTACGTTTTTATGTTGCAAATTTAAAATAAAAATAGGTATTTTGTATTTGTATTTTAAATACATGTATTTCAAGGTTTGGTATGTTTTTCGTTTAGGTGTTTATTTAATCTGTAGCATGTTGATGACAGCGGGCGCGGTGAAGGGAGGAGCGCGCGCAATCGGAAGTTCGTCCGTTGTTAATAACGTACAAGTCAGTTATTTACTGCTTTGACAAGCTATGACGAAAAAAATATTAATTTCACTTTTGTGCGCACGCGCTAACAAGCCGCCGTCGCGCTGGCTGCGCGCACGCATCGCCCCCTCCACGCGCTCCTTCCTTTTGTTTACTTCTGCAGTTACATGAAGAAATGTGGCATTCTTCATTAATTCGCAAATATTCTCATAATCACAAACAATTATACTACGATGCTATCTTTTAGTAAGCTCAAAAGTATTTGTTCTTTTTCCGCAGTGAACGGTCCAAATGCGATCTATTCCATAACAGGCAGAAAAATGACGTAAATACTCGCAACTAGCATAACTTACAAAAATGGTACTGGCCAGGAGCGAATTTTAATTATGCTTGCACATTATTAACAAATTGCTTATTTTTATATCCTAATTATGTATTAAATCATATTCCTTTTGCAAAATGCACACGAAATACGGTACCATCGAGGTCGTTTAAGATTTCAATGAATTTGATGACTAACCGAAGAGTTAAATTGTGTATGGAGTCACAAAAAATGATCATTATCAGAGATTATGAACTATGCGTGGAATTGGCTCGTTAATGTCGGGAAGCAATTACAGGTCAAAGTAACTGAGATCGTATACGTACATAGGTCAGCCTGCACTTGATCGAGCGACCTTTGTGTAAACTGGCAAAGGGCAAGGATCCCAGGCGGATGGCAGGCTCATTCGATTAATTCGTAAGAAACGGAGTGGTTTAACAATATACTATGGTTTCTGATTCGTTTACTCATATAAACTTTTCTAGCAACTTTAGAGGTAGGTACTATATAGTATAGATTATTCTAAACATATACTAAAAAATGTAACATCACGCCTGTAATCCCCGAAGGGGTAGGCAGAGGAGTGTAATACATTCCCATGTTTCACCAGTTACGTTTAGGTCTCATGGAATTAGTAGTGAACCTATTCCCATACACCGGCCACAGATCCAGACTTCGAGGCACTACTAGAAATTCTAAATTAGAAAAATCTACGGAAAGTTCTACCACATTCCTTAAATTGCCCTCGGATGGATAATTCCATAATAAACAGACACAAAATCGTTTCATCATTAATATTTCGTTCGGATCACATTTAAGCAGTAACCTGATATAAATGGAAAAGACTTCTTAACGAAATGCACCTCTTGAATTATTAAAAAATATGTGGAGTACCTATTACAATAATAATATATTCGACACCACAGCATTAGAATCGTGCTCAGATTTATGATTGTAATGGTATCCTCTTTCAATCTCTTTCCAATTCAGCCAGAAATTACTGCGGTCTGCAGTTCATTTATATCATATTAACTTGGAGAGTAAAATTAAGATTAAGAGAATATTCTTGCTTTTTCAAAAAGATTAAAACTATCAAAATTATTATTTGAACACGTTGTTAGAATCGACGGTATTTGCAAATCGTCACGGTCTTTTCAATCGAGCGAATATTTCTTTGCTTGACAGCCGCAAGCAATAATTTTCTCTATTGACATGAGCTGAAGAATGTTGGTCAATATAAATGTTTCTGGGTTTATACGATCATGACTGTTATACATACATATTTGTATACATAAATATGTTCACGTCAGGCCTTTTACTAGGTAGGCAAAGAGTGCAGAGCTTGTCATAAAAATTATAAAACGTAAACGTAACGTAACATCACACCTGTATTTCCCGTAGAGGTAGGCAGAGGAATGTAGTATACTTCCACGTTTCATCAGTTAAGTCCCATGAAATAGGCGGTGAACCTATTGCCAAAAAAAAAAAAGCTGAAAAAAAGTTTAACATCAACCACGTACGGTTTTATACTGGGATTTACCGACGAATCGTGGAAGACGCGCCACTGAAATAGAAATGTCTAGTAAAAACAAAAATTGACATTCCATTCGACATTTTAGATGTTTACAATCTGTAAGAGCAGATAAACAAAGCAGTAATAAATGTAGCTTCCAATTTATTGGCTCCATTAGTAAAATCTTTGTCTATTGATTCTGGCAGAAACTGTGTAAACAATTTGGAAATCCTATACTCGAACAAAACATCTTACTTAGAATCTTTAGGGGCAGTTGTTCCACCGCAAACGGGCAGTTGTCCGAAATCGATTTCGATTTTTAAAAGTGGCAAGAGCCATCTAGAGATCATAGTCAACTTTACAAGTTAAATGTTGGAGTACTGATGTCTTATATACTGTTAAAAAAGGCATTAAAAACTTAAGAAACATCCCCAAAATACAATGACCTAAAAATGACCCGAACACATTGTACCCGTTTCGGGATTCACTTATTTCAAAACAATCGAAAGTTTCTTAGGGCGCAGTTGCTCGGGAAATTCGCAATTGGTCCGCGAAGGGGAGCGCTTTGTTTTCCAGATATGGGAAATAAATTCTGACTGGGAGCGGCGAGTGGCGGAGATTGTAGGAAAAAGGCCCAAGTTAAATCGACTTCCGAATTGTTACTCTCCGCCGATGTTGGCCCGATAGATAGGGTGGCCACTTAGCTGCATATATGTATACTCGTTTTTATAGTTTGTGTTATCACCAACTTTTTATTAGTAGAGGAATTCGAAGTGCTGCCCCAAATGCTCTTGCTTTATCCTTTTATCGTCCTCTCTTCGTTTGTTAATGTAATTTACATTAAAATAGAATCTGAATTGTCGATTATTCGTACAATCATTATGTTAATATTCATTTCGGCCTTTGTTTATATGTTTAGAAGGGTAATGCCACTCTAAATATTTTTGAATTTTATTTCAACGGCGAGTTCTTGATATGTCAAGAGGTACAGCATTTTCCCCCTTTCGATTTTGCTAATGCATATTCGTTTTTTACTTAGATATTTATCATCTGGAATAAGCATTTTATATTTGATGATCTTCATTTCCAGCTAGGTGGAGTGACGATATACGCAGTGTCTGGCAGCGGTTGGATTCAAACAGCTGATGATCGCGCTCAGTGTCGTGCTATTGGAGAGGGCTATGTCCAACAGTGGACGGGTGTAGGCTGATGATAGATAGATTTCCGTTTTTAAAGTCATTAAATAAAACTTCCACCTCAAAATACGACGACATAGACTTACTTATTTGGAAACGAATCACTAGGGTTCGACAGCGCTACTAAGACTGACCTGGACACATTAATGGCGGGCCATATTCCGGTGATAAAAATATCTAATAACAATTGTACTCATAATATTTGTACCTAATATACATTTTTATTAAATCCATAGGTTTTATTCCAATAAGACTACGCGTTAGTACACATAAATGGTCACATGAACCCGAAATACTCACTATATAGACACCTTTCGTTTTACTATGATGTAATTATTATTTCAATGTTCCCACCTATAAAAATCTATTACAACTCGTTGGGACATTCCTTGTTCTTCTATAAAAATAAATAGTTATTTATTTCTAATGTTAGTTTATAAGTAGAATAAAAATAACAATATAATAGTAGGAATTAGTGGATGGAAGAAAACCGTCCTGTTACAGTAAAATTCATTGTCATTCTATAAGATAGGGCATATCGAGGAAAATTTTTGGATCTGCGCGTATTTTTCGGTCGAGATAGGAAGTTCGGTTATACTTAGAGGGTTAAAAGGATAACTCCTTTTGTAGTTGATAGGATGAAACGGCTCGATATGACGGTCGGATTGGCCCAACTATAACTTAAGTCTGTAAAAGGTAGAAAGTTTATTATCTGTGGGGAAATGTAGTGTTAAAGTTAAAAATATAATGTTACTTGTACGGTAGATAAAGTGGGAATATCCTTCAAAGCGATGTAGTTGTGGTTTAGTTAGCATATATGTTGTTTCGATTCCGGTGTCTCGGAAATCAAGTTGTGGTGCATATCTTTTTATTTATAAATATGCACGCTTGGATGTCTGTTTATCTTCGCTGCATCGGAATAAAGTTGTTCAAGGCGAACCACATTGCTATTGTAATTGCAATTTTGAAGCATTTGCGCCATTAAAAATATCAAATTAAATAAGATGTTTATTAGATTTAGTTTATTGCCTCGTTGGTCGAGCGGTTGCAAGCGCGACTGCCGATGGGGAGGTCCGTAGTTCAAATCCTGGGTTGGGTACTATTGGATTTTTCTAATTTAGAATTTCTAGTAGTGACTCGGAATCTGGAGTTGTGCCTTGTGTATGGCAATAGGCTCACCACCTATGAGATTTAAACGTGACTTATGAAACGTGGGAGTTTAGTACCTCCCCTACCCTTTCAGGGATTACAGGCGTGATGTTATGTTTATTTAAACTATTCGATAAAAGTAAAGGTTAGAAAGTACGATGGTTATTATTCAATTTGTGTCACTTCAACACCGACAATACCAACAATGGCTTATAACGAATATCTGAACGAAGAAAGTTCTATTAAGTTCACTCACGAAAACAACCTAAAGAATATATTTTGCAACTCCTTCATAAATGGGCCAATTTATCTTACAGTTTGTAACTGTCGTTGAAAATCGATTTTGACCGCACGATTAACATTTTTATTCCCTTCCGCTTCAATCAAAACTCTATTCGCTGTTCCAACATTATGGTAACGAAAACATATACGAGTATAATATGTGCGTTGAGAAACTTTCATGACGTGTCTTACGACGCTGTTTGTTCGACTCGAACATTTTATTACTAGACCACCTGAGACAAATGTACATTAATATTTTAAGTGTTCCACGTATATTTTATGTGGCGTGGCGTCTGCGATACGATGTATGCCAGAGGATGTACTTTGAAGCAAGTTTTTGTGGCCTACTTTATGACGTACTTGTTTTGATAACTGTTATAAATATAAAATTTTTTAACTTCCGCGAATTTCTCTGTCCCAAATATAATTTGGATTTAATATGATTGTTAATTTTGACTTTAATTACATATCTATGTGTGGCTTATGATGTCTGGGGGTTAGAACGCAGCCAGGGACGTTTTTTTATCGTTTTTTGCAATTATATATCATCGTCATCATCATCTGCCCTCAGTCCACTGCTGGACATAGGCATATCCCGAGGGATTCATTTGTCCGTAACTCGCCGCATCTATCTTTTGCCTTCAATCTATAGTAGACCTTCACCCCATGTAGCCAGAGGGCGTCTTCCCTTGTCGAGCCACGTATCCTATTTCAGAAATCGTTTACTTCACGGATTATCAGTTCGGCAGTTATGATTAGCCCATTGCTCCCTCAGGGGAGCGAATCCTTTGAGCGACGTCGCTGACTTTGGTTATCTATAGAATCCTATTATTTCGTATACTATAGGTATGTCAGAGAATATCCGAGTAAAGCCCGTTCCTCACTAAGTGACTTTGAATTGATGGACTAATTGTACTGTGAGTGTCCATGTTTCAGCTCCGTAACGACCTAACGAAACAACATAATCAGAAAACGGTCTGCCAACCTGCGTTTGATAAACTTGACAGATTATTACCCGTATGCGAGAGCAAAACGGAAAGAGGGTTAATAATGATTATATATTGTTCGTTGGTCGTGGTCAGCGTTTGTTATTTTAATATCACAGTCAAATGACTGTGATATTATATTTTACATATTTTTTTTCTCAATTTCATTTTTTCCACCTGACTCTTTTATTTGGAGTCGATACTATTCTGATGGACAATGCCACCAGGCATTACGTTCGCCCTTTGTTATGCCTGTATATGGTGTGCAATAAAGAGTAAATAAATAACAAAAAAAATAACGTGAAACAATCTACAAGGAACACAGCAGCTCGACCGGTAACTTGTAAAATTACCTAACTAGACTGAAACAACGTTCTTGATTTTTCATTTAAATCATAGCTACTTCCATGAGTGCATCAGTTTGACATTCGGCCATGGGGGAAATGTCCAAAATTCGTTCCAAATTATCAATTTGTATGTATCCTTGTTGCTTATTATCATCCATTAACACAAAAATACATGTAACGCCATCTATCGTCAATTGATTGAATCTATCGTCATTAAAAGTTATTTCCCGATTCATCACCAATTGATTTTAGAAACCGAAGAATAAGTGCCACACATCACCTACAGCACATAAACATATCTTGAAAAACGCTTAACAATCAGATAAAATCAAAATCAACGCGGCATACTAATAAACCATCTCATAGCTTAAAAATCTTCGTTCAATAATTAAAAAGAGATTTTAGAACCAGACATACAGATATGTATACAGATAGGTAGAACAATATATTATTAACAGAAATCCTTCCACGTATCATCCCGTCAGCGACATTCTGAAAGCAGTAACGCGTCGTCGGTATTTGCTCACCTTGTTCATATGTTATTTGCTCAATTTATTGCTAAACCACCTGAGACGAACGAATGGTATTATTTTAAGTGCTTCGTATATAGTAGCTGCTATAATATGAAAGGCGCCTTGTTCTCGGCGGGATTTATTTGCGAGCGAGTCTCTCAAGCATACTTTATAAGTTACTGTGCCTGCGCGAGTGCGCTTTAACGGATTGATTTTATGACGCTTTCCATGAGATATCATGGTACCTTTGTGTATAAATATAGGGTGCAGCAAATTTCAAAACGTCCTGATTATTATAGTCTACTATATTATATAGATTATTATAGTTTACTTATGCATGCCTAGATATTTTGTGAGGAAAGTGGTCGATAATTTTCGGCCGATATCTACGACTAATCTCGAACATGTTCGGACGGCCAGAACTTGGTCCAATTAATGTTAATTTGACCATCTTACTTAGAATAGGACGCAGTCTCTTCATTTCACATGATTATTATACTATTAAATATTTCGTGAGTATTTATACACATGATTACATATGTACCGGCTAAACTCACGTACGTTTTTCGGGATGGCCCAACTAGTTTCGCGTCTGCGACCTCGCTGCAAACGACGGGAGCTAATGAGTACGGACCCCGTACAGATTCAAAACTAGCCGGGGGACCCCGAAAAACGTACTTGAGTAAAGCCGGTACATATTAAACCATGAGGTGATTACGTATACTCGCGTGCACTCGCCAACTAAACTTTTGCAGACCGATATACAAATAGTTTTGGAAAAGTTGGTAGAAACAGGCGTAGAAATTGTGGAGCACCCATCCGTAGCGAATCGTATATATATTCTATTATCTAAACTATTTTTGGCTCATAACAATAGTTATTAATAAATGTTTAGTTCCGATAATTAGATGCTTAATTTAATTTTCAACTAGAACAAAAGCAAAATATTAGTGACTACGAAACTAATAATGATATCACTGTCGTAAATCTATATAAGGTTTGTAATAGGAAGACATGCTTAAATTTCATAGATCTCGTACACTGGTTCTAATTAGTGGTGGGTTCAATGAAACATTTCAAAATGCGTAAGCTACAAAAATCATATTTACACAAATAATTTTCTTTAGAGCGATAATTAAGAAAGTAAAGTTACTGCAAGAGGAACAGCTGTTTTCAAACAATTGAAAACTTGCACTGAAGAAACAAATTCAAACTGTCAAAAATGTGGAATCCAGCGTTTCAGTAAAATTTTTCTCCGGAAGCGCTTCCACGTAAAGCATCACTGTGCAAAGATATAAAATGCGAAAGAACTCCTTTCACTTTGCAATTGCACTGATTTCCTCACCCAGAACTGAAGCAATAAGCGATATGGTTTCGATAATTAATCAATCAAATCATTTAGGCATAACGCTTCAATACTCATCATTAATAAAATATTATATTTGTGGCTTGATTGATCTGTTCCGATTGTCTGTTCGTACGAACGAAAACTGCTAATTTACGTTTAGCTACAGAGCATACCAATACAGCAGTAGATACATGCGGAACCCCGAAGGGATATTGCAATGAAACTCAACAAGGTGAGGCGTATCTTACAGTCTTCTGAACCGGACTGTTATTGAAACTGATGAAAAATACATACTGTGTACTTCCTAGTTATAACTCTTTTCCTCGCTCCACCTGACTCTATAAAACAGACTTCCAAAGTGTCGCTAGTGAAATATCCCCATATTTTCCGTTTATCTCCAGAATAGAAAACAAATCGTTTCTGCCGCCGTTAACTTTATAGTTGGTACATCATGTTGGCAAACTATATTGCCTCGTCAAAATCTATGGAGCGGGCGCGGGCGCGAATCCAAACTGACTTTTCAATGACTCGCAAAGTGGTAAAAGTGGCTGTAGCTAGTGATGGTAAATTTTACGGTAACGTTCCGATGGAAACCGGTCGTCTGCAGAGTAGATAAGGAACACAATCCATCGCTACACCAGAAGAAGTAAGAATAAATGAAAGCGAATGAGAAATGTATGCAATATAAATGTCTATACATCCTTACAATTCGCTAGAGGCCCTAGAATAAGTTTCCGGCGCAATTATAAAAACAAAAGCCTATTGAAATATGACAGCATGTTTACTATGATTTACAACCTAGTAAATAGCAATGGCCTAAGCCCGCATCCACCAAATACGCAAATATTTAGTGCAATAGAAAATATCTGCGTGTTCACCAGAATCCAATAGTTACTGTATATAGATACAATGAAAAAGTTTGAAAACGAACTCTACGAGGTTTTATAGTTTAAAGCAATTTAATTAGTTCTAAACAATCTTGATACCCAAACTTAATGAATATAATTAAATAAAGGGCATGATTGTATAAACTTATTTGTGCGATTGTCTTGATAGTTATTATAAAAACACTTATAATATTAATTATCTGGATCATTATCTAGATCATTATCACCATCATCATCATCATCACCATCATCATCATCCTAATAATATTAATATATTAAAATCATTGAAATTTGACATACTGAAGACATCTGAAAATATAGCTCAAATCATCGAACCAGAAAGATAGTAGACAAAAAATATAAGCTCATTATTAACTTTAGTCTCATACGAATCAATAGAGGTTGCCCGGTAAACCGATTGCCTCCGAAACCGTACTTAATAAATAAACTCATCTTAATACCTTTATTAAGACAAATGGTTTGTCAAAGCTACGAACGGGTAATGTGACTTGAATTTGTTAGTGCTGATTATAAATATTTATTCTCAAATAGAATTGAATCTGGTCTTTGGCCCACCACCTATTCCATGTGACGTGAGCTTAACTGGTGGGAGCGTACTACACTCTGCCTACCCCTTCGGAGATTACAGGCGTGATGTTACCTTTTATCTGAGAGTAATAATTGTAGTGCAAACACTTTTAGATAGTAACACCTCGTGTCTATTGAAATCAAAAAAATGTTACTTCGGAAAGCACAACAGCATAATATACTCAATAAGAATTGTAATAACCTTGTATGGTTGGTACGTATTTTAACATTCAAATAGAAGGTAAAGAAAAAATATTCTCGGTACACCTTAAATGAAGTGTTCAACATTTATTATGCTTAGGTACATATTTCTACTCGGCGACAAACAATCCACAAATCAATGTGAAATCCTTCGATAAGGTTGACAACGTTTATTTAACCGTCATGATTAAATAAAATTATATAAATTACTTTTTAAGGAAAAATAAATAAATTTCTTATCTTTTAAAGTTACAAAACTGATACCGACTGTTCATGTGCCTTTCAAATTAGGATACGATTGTGCAGTCGTGACTAGCGATCACCGTTCCAAGATTTAATTAGAACTTTCCAGGAGCTTCTTAATTACACGTATATGGATTGCTTATGACTTCCACGCTACCATAAATTTGATAGCAGACTGAGTATGTAATAAGCCACGCACCACAAAACACGAAGAAATGAAATTCGACATTTGAAGTTAATCGGGAACTTCTTCCAATACAATACTTACAACACATTTTAATTAATTCCCGTTGAATATTCCGAGGAACTCAAAAGAAATTGCGAAATTGCCTAAACCCGGCTCAGAAATTAATAATTTTCATGGGTAAGTTAATAGCCCTTTGAGCAAAATCATAATTGAAAAGGTACAAAAATACGCAAAGTAAATTACTTTTATATGAAACATGGTTTTTCCTTATATATTACAGAAAACATTATCTATTACTTATTTTGAAGCCTTGATACTGAATCCATGTACGCATATGTACATTTGGAAATGGAATTTCAAACTCAAAGAGAATTTAGCTACAATGGAAAGGGAGCAACTTTGATCCTCGCGATCAGTATTCGTCCTAAAAGTTTCCAACTTTGACAGAATTTGCAACTTTTGAGAGAGAAATATGGTAAGTACATAGAGTCGAAAATGGCTCACAACATGTGTAACTGTTACAAGCAATCATAATATAATGTTTTTCAACACACAGTTAACAAGTGCTGGCAAATTTTGCAAACCATTATAATTCACTTCTAGAAATAATTAAAATCATACTATAAAATTAAATGATAGAATGTGTAGATTTTGTGTAGAAGGTAGGAATAAAATTGAAAAAAGAAAAAAACAAAAACCTTTTCGCACAAACACAAAGAAATATCTCAATTTCACCCGTGCTATATTCTAATATGTAGTACATTAGGGTAAAGCTATTTTTATCCGCATGTATTAAGGTTGAAAATAGTATGCAAAGCTGGGGTACTTTCACACAATCTGAATGAAATATCTCCACTATACGCACGCAATATTTATCCATCTAACATCGGTCCATGACGCGACCGTTCCTTCCTGTATTTATTGCCGCACACCCAACCCGGGATGTGGTCAGTCTGATCGATGGTCTTATGTAGATTTTCCACTCAGCGATACGTTTTGTTGATATTGTAAAGCTAGAAGGCGACTTGGTAAGACCCAAACACATAAGCTATCTTGCTTTTTAAGCTTTGGCTCAACAGTTTTTATATTTTGTGTCTAAATATTTCATGTTATTTACTGGGAGTGGACTACACACTATTCTGTCTGTATGTATGTATTATTAGCATCATGTCATAGTATCATTTGCACCTACTCTTACCATTTATTTTTTCTTTTTATGTTCTTATCAACAATAAAGTTGCCTGGAAGAGATCGCTAATTAGCGATAAGGCCATCTATTGTACAATCTACAATTATTTTTCTTTGTATTTATTTCTCTTTATGATACTTTGATGTACAATAAGGAATACTACTACTACTAGACTCCTCTGCCTACCTCATCAAAGAATATAGGCGTGATGTTAGGTCTTATATGAAATTTACTGTCTTGCCACTTTTCATATCTACTGAGTTAAACGTTAAATCAGTACCTTGGGGGAAAATAAGTAATAAATTTGACCCAACATACGCGGTCAATCCCTTTTGTTATTGGGTCGAAAGGAGGAAAACACCTCAGATTAAAACTTTAATGAAGCTCGTAAATTTAACCTTATGTAAACAACCTTCAGTAAATAATTGGGTTACTGGATGCAAGAAAGTGACATAGATAGGTAAGCTTTTCTCAGTTTTGTATGCAGTTAATATACGAGTAGGTAGATATGTGTACTACTAGATAAACACAGTGAGTAAAAGATTTTCTCAAAGAATATTCTAGTTAATTAATAGCTTAGAATTAGTCTAGACTACTAAAATTTAATTTACGAAGACTATTACGCGGCTTCCTTAAGCTTTTCTAAGCGGTCTATTAAGATGCGTACACAAAAAGATTATAGTAATGTTATTTGTATAGTTTCTAATTAAAATTAATTCCTTTACAAGTACTCGTAATGTTTTTTGTCCTGGTAATTTGAAATTCATATTTAGAAATGTTCAAATAAAAATAAGAAAGTTAAGAATAGGTACATATATGGGTCAAATAAAGAAATAAAATGGAGACATTTATGTAGAAAATACTAGAAATTGCTTTATGAGGCCCGATGCTATATTTACACATTTTCATCCCCATTAGCTTGTTTTTATGCACAGCTGGACCTAGGCATCTCCTAATGAGTCCAATTGTATCTTAGCACGCATCCAGCTTCTACCTGTAACCTTTAGCAGATCATCATTGAAACTAGTTAGGACTCCCAAAATGAACAATGTATCCATACCTTCATACTTCAAAAGAAACGGGGAACCCATCTGTCTTTCAAAACCCCACTAGGTATTCGGACCACAAAATTTCTAATTAAGCGCAGCCAGGAAGCCTGTGTAACTCTGCTCTCTCGCGTCCCATTTTATAAGTATGGCTTCGCTTTTCTGGGTCAACGATAGCTTTTAGGAAACGTGAGCCCACAGGCACCGTTGTATGTAACTTCTCTTGAATAGTGTTGTTTCAATATCTTGGCCTCTGTCGCTATTCAAAATGTTGGTACAGTTTCCGCCAATTTCAGAGAATAATACTATTTTGAATATCTCAGCATATTATTATATTATGTAGTTTTAGATGTCATTGCTTTTATAAATACTTGACAGATCACAATAACAGACTTAAAATATATGTGAATTTGCACTTGGCAAGCTTTCAATTGATTCATATATTTTCATGTTACTGCTTCTAGTAACATAATTGGTATGAATACTTATTACTTCCTTATTATACTTAATTTAAGGTACATTGAATGTAATGTATTACCTACTAAAGAATACAACTTACTTCAAGGCATGTGGAGTCTGCCAATCCACAGTCGGCCAGTGTGCAAACTATGGCGTTAAAACCGTGTTCCAGCAGTAGAATAATAAAAGGGTCGATTTCATGTACTACAGATATTTTGAATTGCAAAGTGCAAGGGTTTTAACGTAAGCTCATTTCGTATTTATAATGTGAGATGATATGATAGCGTTATTAAAATAACCTGCCCCTTACTCATATTAATCTTGAGATATATGTATTAATTTATTAATTATTTCCGAACATATTTGTGAAAAAGATTTTATATGTTCATTAAAAAACAGATAATTAACGAACAATATTTAGTACAAAATCCGACGTTAATTTCAGAATGTTCCACTTATTTAGAAAATAACTCGCCGGCGAATGTGAATATAACTTAGCCCCACAAATTTGAAAATTCGGGAGTCTACGGTATATTCCAGCAAAATCCGGTCTCACTAATAACGGGCTGCTAAAATATGATAGGAAGATAGGATGACGATAAGGCCAAATTGTGCCGCAGCTACCTGAATACGTATTTAATGTTAGCCTCCGCGGTAAATCAAAATAAGCTTCTGAAATTACAAGAATTAAATAAGGATATTTAAACTTAACGGGGACCTATATCAGGCAAGGCTAAATGCCCTGGCTGCCGACCGACAGCGGCGTAGGCGGTGCGGGAAGTCGAGCTCGTCGGTTATAGGCAAAAACCGCTCAAGGGAGGTCTATCTCCAGCTGTAAAAATAGACAGGCTGATGATGATATTAATGAACTTACCTGATCATGGTAAAATCATTATAAGAACTTTGTAATTAGAAAAAGATTATTCTGATTGAGTAGTCTTCTAAATTCATGTAACGAGTACAAAAGTTTCCAAAATGTCCAAGGACCTGAAAGTGTATGATATCCACGTTGGTGTGACTTTTAGATATCCTTGAGCCGTGACGACATTTGCGCTGTGTCATTAAAGTTTATCAAAAATATTTCAAAAATGTTATTGTATGTTCCAAAAATATGTTTTTATTCTAGACTATGGATTAACTATTTTTACTATTGACTTAATTTTTTTTGTTAAAAGTGTAACAACTAAAAGAAATATTAAAATGACTGCTTTCGCATTCATTAAAATCAGTTATTTCAATTGAACATACGAGTACATACATATAAATGTATATCAAAGAAAAGTAACATTGTAAGAAAATTTTTGCAAAGTGGCTGGCAGTGGCTGGATGCGAAGAGCCGAAAATCGTGCCCAGTGCCAATTCAGATAGCGTCATAAGGAAAGGCAGTATATAATTAGTTTCCCTGGAAAAGTTTTCCAATTACATACATAGTTAAATACAGGTTATATTGATCCAAATTTTTGTTTTTTTCGACATGATATGTATGTATCGGATGTATTTGGTATACATCCAGTGACCGAGACAAAAAAGTAAAAATGAGTTGCATGAACAATGTATTATTACATGCAAAATGTATTATTACTTTATATTAGAAAAAAAATGTACTTAAGATATCACCGACATTTTCTTGCTTTGTCTGATGAAAATTAATTGATAACATTATTCAATACAGATCGGAATGTATCCACATAAGTTGAAGCAAATTTTGAATGGATTTAAATCTCTCAATGCATCAGGGTCGTTCAATTACGTTGGACATTTTGCCTTTGAGTCTCACGATATCCATCCAATTTCCATGACCTTTTGACACTGAAATTACGAGACCTCTCAGGTCTCCAGGGTACGGCCACCTGTTCCCGGGCATAAAACAATTCAAAATGTTCCGATTCCAGTTCCGATAGGGCGGCCACATGAAACAATTTATCGAAACTGGAATTCCCGATAACGTGAATAAATTGGACGCTCCAAAGATCCACAGGATTCTGTAATATGTAGATACAAAGTAACTATTCGGAAAATTTTTGAGGAAATACAATTTCGGCTTTAGTTGTTTAGGTAGGTTAGTTCATTCGACGTAAAGTTTTGATAGTTGGCATGAAGACGACAAAAGAGATGACGCGGCTTAGCCAGAATTTTTTTTTTATTATTGTTACAAAACTAATGATTTAAGAGTTTCTTGTTGAAGCACATAGTACCCAGTTTTGATTTATTTAAAAATATCACAAGCTGAACAAACTATTTCATAAATACTCATATATTTATTATTTTCCAAAAAGTCAACATTTAAAACGACATTATCAAGCTCACGTTACTTTGTGAAAAAACGAAGTAACAACACTGAATGTGTTATTGCCAAAATATTAAGTTCTTATTCAAATATGTGATATCCTTGTTCGTTTCTGGGTCCAATTAAATAAAAACATATGCATAGAACAAGATATATATTAATTAAGTCATGTATTTCATTAAACACTAAAATACAAAACCATTTTTCAGGTAAGCAAGTCTCCTGAGGTAGCAGTGCTGATTCAGAAAGCAGAATGAATTTACTGAAAAAATACGACCGAGATCAAACACTCGGTGTTAACAAAACGGACAGAAAAGTGAAAGAAAACATCGTCCCCGAATGTGATTCTGCAAAGAATACTATTGAAAGAAACCGAGGAGGTAATGTAAGAAAAATATGTGATCTTAATCGAATAAGTGATACGTCTAAATGTTTGGCACTGTCAGATCACTGTAATGTCCAATTAGAAATAATTAATATAAATAGTTTTAATACCTATAAGTAAGGCATTTAATATTGCTTAATACAGACTTGATAAACACATATTTCACGGAATTGTAATTGCAATTAAAAGCTAGTACAAGTAATTCCTGGCATTAAATCTTTTTGATATATTTTTTTAAAGTAACATCATGCCTGTAATCCCCGAAGGGGTAGGCAGAGGAGTGTAGTACACTCCTACGTTTCACCAGTTACGTTTAAGTCCCATGGAATAGGTGGTTAGCATATTGCTATACACCGGGCACAATTCGAGACTCCGAGTCACTACTAGGAATTTTAAATTAGAAATATCCAGCAGGACTCAAACCGTAATTCGAACCCAGGCCCTCCCGATCGGCAGTCGCGCTTGCAACCATTCGACCAACGAGGTTAAAATTAATACGGCTAAGTGAAAACATTGATAATGATATTAACGCTACGTTACTATTATTCGAATTGCTGTCGACTTTATTAACTTCGAGACGATCTTGAAATAGTTTAATCTTATTTACAAGCCTCACTGCGTTTAGCGTGCTATAATAAAACGAAGTATTCCTTTTAAATTGTAAACTCCAGGTTGGAAATTTCAGACAACGCCAGACAGCTGTGCAGGCGAATTATTATTAGCATTCTGCTCGCGAAATGGAAATAATAAGGGAAACTTCGGAGTTCGTTCCACGTTCCACTTGTAAAGGGACCAATGAATCGGAAAATGAATCTCAGTTGCACTGTTCGCCGTCTTCGAAAAAAGGTTTAATTTACGGGCATGAGATTGTAAACGTGTGAATAATTCCAGTATCTCTCAATCGTACTTCTCAATTATTGTGGGATGGAAATATGCTAACAAAATTTGCATTAAAGGCGTGTGAATGTGTGCGTGCGTAAGCGTACATGACAGAACGCATTTGAACGTGTGAGTGTTAGGCTTTAAGTGTGCTTACGTATGCTTAATTAGTAAGTTATTAGTTGATAAAGGGCGATGATAGAATATGATTGAAAGTTAACTCAAAGTGTTGATTAGGGAATACTAACTTGATCTGTAAGAATATAATTAGTAAAAGTAAGGATATTATTATCTAGTCTTGGTTCTAGTACTAATATAATCTATACCATTGTTTTATTCAGAAAATAACACTTTCAGCAATATTACACGCCTGCTAGTCACGGCTCTTCAAAACTCTGAAAGAATAGAAGTTTACTACTACAAATTGGGATGTCAGTTGTGCCAAGCAGTACAAATTATTATTGAGGCGTATCTATGTAATGAAGCATGAAAAATATCTTTCATAAATCTGAAAGAGATATCGTAGTCTGCTTTATATATTTCTGACAGCACTCTGTAGCACCTGAAGGCTACAAAGGTTACTGTGACGTAAGTGAACAAAGAAGCTTTTCGTTCTTCCTTCATCTCATTTTACATTCCTCTTTAATAAGAATTCTGAGAGCCAAAGCATCTTTTATCTTTTTTGTTTTTAGCCAGTATTGGAATTCGTTGTTTAGTAACTTATATTCACGATAATGAAAGAAAATGAAATATTAAAATTCTTAATTTTTTGGATATTTGATTCATTAAAGGAATTAATTTTGCAATTTTTGTCAAATTTACTAATTTTACGATGTTTTTGGCTTTCAAGTAATGTATTTTTCTTATTTTGTACTAACATGTCCAAATTAAGGACGTCTTTTATAAATACTATCTAGCCTAACGTGACTAATGAGTAATTTAATTTTAACTTAATTTCTAGCATAAGTAATGTAAGCATAAGTAATGGCAATTGATCTAATGTTAAAATTTTAGGCATATAAGACAATTTAGATGCAAATTTCTTATGTTTAAAAAAAACCATCATCACGCCTGTAATCCCCGAAGCGGTAGGCAGAGGAGTGTAGTACACCCCCACGTTTCATCACTTACGTTTCAAGTCCGAGGGAATAGGTGGTATATAAAGATAAATGAAAAACAACTTCTTAATATCTAATAACACGTTGACATTCGACATACACGTTCTATATTTTAGAGCATGTTTTACATCCAACGAGGATAGATGGCGTTACTAGTCATAGCTTTACTGAAAATTTGTTATATTGGTTGATTTCATTGAACAGGATCGCCTGATTTAATTAGACACATGACATCATATTATAAATAAAGGGAGTGTTTATCCATAACCTCCAGGTAGAGCTTGCTCGTTGGGAATCGTAGAGCACAGCTTCTCGCACCGCCTACACTGCTGTCCATCGCCGACCAGGGCATTTAGCTGTATGTGTTATACTAGACTAGAGTAACTCTTAGAGTTACAACGGACGCTATGTATTAAAGTTGAAATATTAGCATACGCCTCTCGAAAGCATATTACGTATTTACTTAATTTACAATCCGGCTATATGAGTATTGTAATAGTCAATATCATTTTATCCGTTACCCGGGTTCTATCCAAGGACAATAAAATCCGGGAACAAGGGCACAATCACGGGAACATTGTCCGCAAAAAGGAAAATAATTGCGGTAAAACGGGCAAGTACAGGGTTAATAATAATAAAACCTCTTCGGGTTGGAGCAAATATAATTTAAAGAAAACAATGGATAAAAATACTGGATGAAGGAGGATGAGGTGGTCCCTATTATTATAGCACTGGATAATACCTCTTTATAATTCTATGACGAATCTTTGTTCGCAGGGTACCGACACCGATATATGAACGGTAATAATATATGTATTTATAAATTTTCAAAGATTTTTTGTCATAACAAAAGCATACATTACGACTGTTTTTCACCGAAGAGGTAGGCAGAGAAAGAGCGTGGTACACTGCCACGGTTCACCAGTTATGTGATACGTCCAATCATAAAATAGAGTTTTAAAAATTCAGACTAGGAGCTACTATGAACTGTTTCAAGTTGAAAAATCCCAATAGTAACC